>LOJH01000499.1:0-33624 GCA_001685095.1 Ellobius talpinus | reverse complement strand
CTTTTCCAAAGCAACATATCCTTAGACCCAAAGTTTGAAGTCAAGACACCTTTATGTTGGTTTATCTTAGCAACCCCCAGAATCAAATATCTCTCTGAAGTCAAAAAATTCAAATAAAACACAATAATATATATAATCCAGACTCTCCATGTATATTCCATCTTTATGTGGCTTATTTCTTTTTTACTCTCTTTACTCCTTTAATCTATTACTGTCTATATTCTTTTATATTACTTTTACTGTCTCTTTAAAGACTTTGTTTTACTTTTAAACCTAATTCATTTCATAACTGTCTATATACTCTTTTTCTTCTCTTTCCCAAGCCTGCATACATTTATCCAACACTGTGACCCATTAAGAGGTCTTTTTATCTGAATCTGTCTTTATTGCATATCTATAATCACTTCTGACCAGCATCACTTTTTAAAAAAAAATGTTAAGTGGGAATGGTTAGGACCAACTACATAGCTCTGCTTATTTGTTCTGCCAAGTTCAACATGTTGGAGGCATGTTAACTGCCTCTGCAAGACATGCACACTGCCCCAGCTCCAGGAACACAGTGGGTCTATGTTTCCATTAAGCAATTTGTAACATGCTGCTCACAGACTTCATTTAAGTGCAGGACCTCCCAAAAGAGCCAGAATTTGTTCTGCCAGCACAAACCAGAGTCAGGAAGACTTCTCATAAAGGAGCCATGACTCTGCTTGCATATAGTCTATCTGAAAAAATGTGGCTACCAAGAAGCTGTGCTTAACTGTTTTATTTTTTGTATCTAGAATTTCTTCACAAGCTCTCTCAATTTTTATGTGGATGTAGTTTCCCCACATTGGAATGCCATTTGTAGGCAGAGACTGATCTTTTGTTTCCCAGCTGCTCAGACCCAAGTAATCACATAGAAACTATATTAATTACAACACTGCTTGGCCTATTAGCTTAGACTTCTTATTAACTAACTCTTACATCTTAAATTAACCCATTTCTATTATTCTGTGTATCACCACAAGGCTGTTACTTACTGGGTAAAGTTCTGCCATCTATCTCTTTCTGCTGCTACATGGCATTTCTTTGACTCCGCCTACTCTCTCTATATATCTCTTCCAGCCTGGCTATATTCTGCCCNCTTACATCTTAAATTAACCCATTTCTATTATTCTGTGTATCACCACAAGGCTGTTACTTACTGGGTAAAGTTCTGCCATCTATCTCTTTCTGCTGCTACATGGCATTTCTTTGACTCCGCCTACTCTCTCTATATATCTCTTCCAGCCTGGCTATATTCTGCCCTGCTATAGGCCGAAGCAGCTTCTTTATTAACCAATGGTAATAAAACATATTCCTAGCATACAGTGAGGAATCCCACATCAATTCTGACTATGAAGCTCTTGAGAGATACTTGTACTATGAATGTCTTCCTTTCAATCGCTTGCCTTTTTGTTCTTTCAGTGGTGTCTTTGGTGAAAACCCATTCTAAATTTTAGCATTATCTAATTTTCAGTTTTCCTTTTTGAATTTCATTCTTGGTCTTAAGTATCATTTGCATATTCTACTGTTACAATCCTGTTCTCTGTTTCCTCCAACGGTGTTGGTATTTCACCTCTCATACTTATATCTGAAATGTACCTGGAATTGTTTATTAGGTGGAAGTCAATAAACATTTTTCCATGTGGATTCAGTTGATGTATTATGTATTAAATAAGATTATCTTTTCCCTAATGCATTAAATTGGTGCCAAGTCTTACCTACGAGGGTCAATTTCTGGACTGCTAGGTTTCATTTGTCAATTTGTCTGTCCTTATACCAAAATCTCAGTGTCTTAATTGCTACAGCTTTATAGTAAACCTTCATATCCAGAGACCTACATCCCTTCCAGCTTTGTTTTTCTTCTTTAAAATTAATTATGCATTTGACCTTTTACATTTTCATATAGATTTCAGAATTGACTTATTAGTGTAAAATAATTTTCTGAAACTTTAACACAGATTACATTGAATCTGTGGTTTAAGATAAAGAGAATTAACATTTCACAGTGCTGTTGACCATTCTATAGATATGCCAAATCCTTTTATTTGTTAGACTTCTCAGTTTCTCTCTATAATATTTTACCAATTTCAGAGTAAAGGTCTTCTCTGTCTTTCATTAGAATATCCCTAGGTATTGAACATCTGCTGGTTATTAGGGCTTTGTTTTCTATGTAGTTGTTCCTAGTACATGATAATAAAATTGAATTGCTATTTATATCAATCTTACATCTAATGGCATTGTTAAATTCCTTTTTGTGTGTGTATGCTAAGGATTCAATGTAGGATCTCATACATGTTAGACAAGCATTCCACTACTGAACTATACACCCAGCCCAAATTCACTGAATTTTAATCATGTGTAAATGCCCTTGATTTTTCTACAACTACAATAACATTTTTGGGAAATAATGACACTTTAATTTCTCTCCTATTCTGTGTAATACTTGTATTTGAATGTGGCCATATTTTGCTTAATAACAGAGTTATGGGAGTCGTGTGCCCTGCATTCCAGAGGCCACTGTTGATAATTCCTCTTAAACCTAGACTCTCTGTGCTGTAGCCTGGTGAGCTGGTTCCCTCTTCATCACTGTCAGTCTCGCTTGACTAGCAGTGCACATAATAGAAAATAAAGGTGGATGATCAAAGGGCTCCTTCTTCAACTCGTCTTTTTGTGGAAAGGAGCTATGTCTCCTAGGGACAGTGTTTCTCTGGTGGCTACTATGCCTCTGCTCTCTCCACACTAACAAGAGTATGCTTCCAAGGCAGAAACTCTTCAGAGTTTCATTCAGCTTCAAAGAAACCTAACTTGGATTTCTGAATACTTTTTTATTTCGTTGATAATGGAACTTTTTAAATGCTATCTTTCATTCTCTTTGCTGTTAGCAAATGGATATGAAAAAGAAATAAAGTTAAATTGTCTTTATTCTGTCATCTATGGTAAGATATCTTTTTCACATTTGTAAAAACCAAAATTTATAATTTCATTACAAACTGTATATATGCCCATTGTAAAAACTATAGAAAATAAAAGTACACACAAAAGAGCAATAAATACCCAAATAATATGCATTTTCTTGCTTGAGGCAAGAGCAGCAAAGACTTTGGTTTAACTGCAAGACAAGAGGTGTTAATGGATGAAAGAATTCCTTAGAGAACCAGACTGTGCCAAAATGTACAGTCCTCAAAGGGGAGTTTAGTTAGGCAAGTCAGCGGGACCTGCCGAGTGTGCAAACGTAAACAGCTCTCTGGAGGGCAGATCTGGGCAGGCAAACATATACTGGGCTGTGCAGGGAAGTGGAGACTGCCTGCAAACAGCAGCATGCTCAGAGGAGAGGTGTAGTGAAGGTGGGATCTCAGTCAGGAGAGGTGCTGCAAGGCTTATTAAGTTACATTCTGATCCCTGGGGCTAATGCTGAATCACTCCCTTCAAGCACATTCATTTAAAGTGTTTGGCTGATGGTTCAAGAGAGGGTTATGGTTTTACCCTGGGGAAGAATTTAGGGCCTTAAGAGTGAAAGGAAATCAAGCTAAGTCTAGACTAGAGCCCACCAAAGCATGCTCCACAAATAGTTAGTAACACAGAAAGATATTTTAATGGCAAATGGTTTTTATGTCACTTCAATGGTTATATTTATTTTGGGTTAAAAAAATCATAGCTACTATAATGAGACTGATATATCCTTATTTAAAGCCAAGGTGACTTAAATAAAATGATTAAGCAAATAGATCACAAATATTGTATAGATATTGCAGAAATTAAAATTTTAAAAATTCTGATTATAAAGCAAATCATATGGGTAAGCCTTGAAAAACTAAGCTAGAAAGAAAATGTAACCCTCGAAGGCAGAGCTGAGAAAAAACAAAAAGCAAATCTCTTTATCCCCAGGTCTGTGTCCCATCTTCTACAATTAACATATTTCTCATTGGTTTGGAAGAATTCAAAATTACAAAGGTTTTCAGATCCCTAACTTACCTTTCTAGACTACCACTGAACTTGATGAAACTTGCATTATTAATAATAAACAAAAACAAAAAAAACCTCTCTGCTTTCATGCAGTTACCCACTTAAGTGTTCCAAAGTACTATTGAAGGTGGTAGAAAGAACAAGATGAAGCCCCAGCCACAAAGAAATTAGAATTTTGTGAAGAACTGGATATTTAAGTACAAATTATTATTCAATACACAATAAAGTAAGTCAAGCAAAGCAGTGCAAGAAAAGTTCTATAAGGTGAGAGAGAAGGAAGTATTCCCAGTATCGACAGAAATTCATGGCAGATATGCTACTTGAGTTAGTCTTCAATGAGTGGGTACATTTCAGTGGACAAAGGAAAAAGGAAAAAATGCCAGTTTAAATAGACAGCAGGAATAAAGACTGAGCTGCCTCAGCAGAGGGAGTTTGGGTAACAGTAAAAACTCTGACTTGGGTGGAAGCCCACAGAGTCAATGGGTAAGATGCAGAGAGGTAGGCCTTTCTGTCAAGATTATAAAAACAAGGCAGGACTGAGGAGACAAATGTGCCTGTAACAATCAGCTCATGTTCATATCCACATTTTATTAACAGTACTCAAAGTCCACTGAGAGCCTTGGTGAGTTCTATGACGCAGGGAGTGCTCAGTGGATAAGGCTGCAGTGCTGGCTTACACAACAAGAATAAAAGGGAGCAGAGGACGGACAAGACACACGACTCAACTGCTGAGCTAGAGGAACCAGGTCCGGGTGGGGATGAATACCAACTCCAGCAGTTACCCGAAGTGCTATGCAGAGAAAAGAGAAAAACCGGATAGGAGTATGGCGACATTGACCAAGTTCCCCCTTTGCTGCTGTGACAGAGGAGAGGCTTTAGCAGACTGTAGCTGGGATGAGCATGGAGGCTAAAGGCTCATGTGAGCTAAGGAGCCAGGAGCTGAGAGGTAATGTTAGGTCTTAATCAATGGGATGTCAGGACTAGAAGTGAGGGAGAGAAAGACGGTGGAAAGTTCGGCTGACACAGAGCGAGGTTATTCACTTGACCATAACAACAAATCAAAGCATGTTCTGTAAAGAGAGTAGGCTTGAGATAGTGAGCCTTTACTTCATGATATGCTGGAGGACCCCAATCAAAACTACTTTGACTAAATTCAATTTCGAAGCAGAATAGAACCCGTTTTAGAACTTCTGATATTCTCCTACTCACTGCTGTTCTCAGTTCTTAGTCAATTTGATATGCATGACCACAGATTTCTTCTCAGAGCAGTACTGTCGCACCCAATTCAGAGCATCTCTCATATTAATTCTCTGGGTAGCCGATTATATATTCAGTATTTGGGAGGTGATAGTCGAGATAGGACCAGATGTCTTCCCATGAAGCTATACTGAGAACCTAGAACAACATTCACACATATTAATCATTAATGTTAACTTTGAAGGTTCAGTAAGTGCTGATCCTTTCACAGTGTTCTGTTTGCACTATGTATTCTTCCTACTTATTAAAGAAGCTCTAATGCCCTTTCTGGTTTACATACAGAATTTTGGGTGGTAAGCACATATGTATTTATTCTCTCCCAGGATCCCCAGTGGTCAACTACATGCATGTAAGAACAATGAATAGAAAAATATCAGAACCCCCCCCATTGTTGGGGGAAATGCCACTTGTTGGTTCCTGGTTGCCCAGCTAGCTTAGACCCGAAGTAATCATACAAAAACTGTATTAATTAAATCACTGCTTGTACCATTAGCTCTAGCTTCTTATTGGCTAACTCTTAGATTAAGTTAACCCATTTCTATTAATCTGTGTATGGGCACATGGCTGTGGCTTACCAGCTAAAGTTTCAGCCTAACTTTTCCTGCCTACCTAAGTTCTGCCTTGCTATAGGTCCAAAGCAGTTTCTTTATTGATTACTGGTAATCACAGCGCACAGGGGGGACTCCCACATCACCCCATAGCAGAGTTCTGAATTAAATGCTGCAAAGAATGCCAAGTACAAGTCGTGATCAGTCTAGGAGAAGGAAGGTTGGTCCTCTGTCACTGAAGAAATAACTTTGCAGATCATGGAAAAACAATGAAAGTCTATACTGCTACTGCGGAGAGACATTAACAGGCAAAGACTTGAGAGAAATGGTTTTTGAGAATGAATTGTAAAAGCATGGGTAGCACATGACGGGGGCTGGATTTGGGAGTGTCAATAACAAGCAGTAAGTAGGAAATTCAGAATGTGCTCAAGTACTATTAGTCACCTGCTCTGTTAACACTGACTTCTAGAAGACAACCTCAAGAAATTGAGTTGGAAATACCATGAAAGATCATCTCAGGGCAAATATATGATAAGTTTAGAGTCAGGAAACTAACTAGAAAGTTCCATGGGTATCTCAGGGCAAATGTATGATCAGTTTAGAGTGGCAAACTAACTAGAAAATTCCATGGGTTCTGATATGGGAACTCTGAAGATGAGTAAGAAGCTAGAAAAGAGAGAATGATGTGGGAGAATCTGAGCTTGAGACGACACAAAGGTGTAAAGCAGAATGAAGGTGATGGTAGGAAGTTAGTGGATCATGATAAGAAACATGGCGGTGTTGGAATACTGGGAATCTTGGCATTCAGTTATTGGGCAGAGCAAGGAAGGGGGAGTCAAATGTAATTCATAGTTCTAAGTCAGAATGATCTAGAAACGATATGATAGAGAAAATGGGAGGGACACATTTAGACTAACATCAAGTTTCTGGTGGCAATATTTAGTCCAAGAGACAAAGAAAACATTCAAATGGAGGTAACAGAAGGTAGGTGGAGGACAGTTCTGGGGCTCAGATCTGGGGAACTTATTTTAGTTGCTTCAATACTGAAGCAGTCATCAGAATTGCAGGAGTAAGAATTGGAATAGTTTGGCAGTAAGAAGACAGATGGACAAATCCTGGAAGGGGGACATGGTTTTCAGAGCACCTGGAAGAAAGATAACCAAGGAAGGTCTGCAGATATCTCCAGAAAGAGACACAAGAAGATGTGCGAGTATACAGGTACACATGTGTGCACATGTGGAGGCGAGAGGTCCACCTCGCTGTTGCTCTTCAGCAGCTGCTCATCTTATTTTTTAGACATGGTGTCACGCTAGGACTCGAGGCTTGTCAATTAGGCTAGGCTACCTGACCAGTGAGCCATGGTATCTGCCTGTCTCTGCCTCATCAGTGTTGAGATCCAAGTGCATATTGCCATGCCTGGTTGTCACATGGGTGTTGTACATCATATGCCAGTCCCCATGCTTTCACGGTTAGCACTTTACAGACTGAACTTGCTGCCTAGTCCTGCTCACGGTGATTTCTGATGGAATATTTTGATCTTTCAAAATATTAAAATTTTCCTTTTGTCCATAGTTTTAAAAAAGTTACCAGAAACTCTAAAAATAGTTTCCATTCTGCTTTAGCGTTTAATTTAACCAAAGCAACTTTTATTGGGGTTCTTTGGTAGGCAGATCTATTAAATATACCCTCAGAGTTTTGTCCTTCATAAATGTTGTAGTTTAAGAGTTTATGGACAAGTCTAGTATACAATTATATATATATATATATGGATGTGTGCATGTAGGTATCTTGGAGGTTCAAAGAAGAAAGATCACTCTATGTATACCACATCAAATCTAAGATGCTGACAAGTAAAAGAGAGGTCATAAGAGGCTTCTCTTTTCCTGGGCTGTTTAACAATGTGGAGAAAAGTCATGATAGAATTGATGATGTGGTCATTGAGAAACTTGGATAGGCTGAAATAAGAGAAAACCCCACCAAGCAGGAATCCTTTTGGTTTTTATAGACTACATTCACTCTTTGATCATTCACTGTATGGTTTCAGACACTCTCTAGGATCATAATTCACAAGGCCAGGAACCCTATCCAAAACTACAGTCCCATATCCAGCTTTATCTCATTAGTTTCCTTCACACTTACATGATACCTAACACATGCCAGATATTGTCCTAAGTGTTTTAAATTGTGTCGTTTAAAAGTCTGTAACTAGGTATTGTCATCATTATTTTATTTTAAAATAAGAGCTAAGTAGTTTGCCCTATTGGCAAAACAGAACTTACTAGCTGCCAATTTTCTTGTAAATATCCTTTGTTATCTAAAACTCAGCATATCTCAACATACCTCAACCACAACCATGTGTCCCCTCGGGTTTCATGGCATCAGTACCTTCACCATCGTTCCTATCAGGCCTCCCTTGCTCATTTGCCATATGCAAGTTATCACTGTGCTGATCCTTGTATCCCTTTTCTTCACCATCTTTGTCTTAGATCAGTGAATGGAAAATTTGTCTAGTGATTGAGATTTACCAGAGTTTTCTTAGTGATGGAGATTTCAAGGCACCTGTGATTTGAAGTCAGTGACTTTAGTCAGTGAATCCAAAAATAAGTCCTTTTTTTCTTCTAAAATAAGTAAGTCAGATACTTTAATTTAGGAAGAAGGTAAACCCATATGGATGAAATCATAACAGCATCTAGAATAATTTCCTTAGAAATGATATAGTGAGCATGGGCATGAGGCACAGTAACTCAGGATAATTTTATTTGGGATATAACAGACATTCACCGTACTTCTGTATTTGCTCAGAATTTTTCCCAAGTTCAAAACCAGAAAACTTCATGTAAATATTATTAAAATATTGTGTAATCATTCATTGACACTTAAGAATTTTAATCAAGTAGTATGCTACAAATATCATAAGTCAAACTTTTTGAAAAAATAATATATTAGAAGATAGAGCAAAGACTATCACATCAGTGCTGGACAAAGCAACCCAACAGAATGGAAAAAGCCTCAAGAGCAAACACAGGAATCAGAGATTCACTCGTTCACACACTCAGGAGTCCCATAAAAATATTAAGCTGAAAGCTGTAATATATATGCAAAGGACCTGCTGCAGACCTTTATAGGCCCTGTGCTCTCTGCTTCAGTCTCTGAGTTCGTGAGCCTTGCTTAGTTTATTCAGGCCTTGCTTCCTTGCTTTCCTAGAGTCCTCTATCTCCTTTCAATCTTACACTCTTAATGCCCCTATTCTGAGGGGTTCCCTGAGCTCTGAGGAGAGGTATTTGATGGAGACATCCCATTTAGAGCTGTCTTTTCTAAGGACTCTGATATTCTCTCTCTCTCTCTCTCTCTCTCTCTCTCTCTCTCTCTCTCTCTCCTCATAATGTCTGGCTGTGGGTCTCTGCATCTGTTCCTGTCTGCAGCAGGAAGAAGCTTCTCTGATATGACTGAATAAGGCACTGATCTATGAGTATAACAGAATATCATTAAGAGCCATTTTATTGATACTTTTTAAAGAACAGTAGTATTTGGTTTTACCTTATGTCTCTGGGCTATCTAGTTTCTTGTTCTTGGTCATCTAAGCAGTGTCGGGTATGGGTTGCATCTCATGGAGTATGCCTTAAGTCAACTCAGACATTGTTGACTACTCCCCATAAGTTCTTTGCCAACACTGCCCTAGCATATCTTGCAGGGAGGACAGATTATAGGTCAAAGGTTTTGTGGCTGGGTTTGGTGTTTATGTTTCTCCCTTTGTAGCCAAAGATATTAGACTGTAAGGTGAAGGCTCCATGTGGGCACCAGCTGTACTTCTCCATGTTCAATGAGTTGTGTGGGTGTGGTCCTCAGCAATGTGGCCCCACTATCAGTTTTTAAAGAGCAGCCTATTGTCTTAGCAATAGCCTAGGTTGTTTGAGGATTTTCATGGGACCCCTCCTTGGTCAATAACTCAATGAAAGCAACCCAGTCCCACTACTGGAAGCCTCGTTTGGTGACAAGAGATTGTACATGAGGTCCTGCTTGGGGTTTCTGTCCTGCCCGGTTCCCACAGCTGATAAGTCCCAGAGAAACCACACAGAATTCTACATTAATCATAAAACTGATTGGCCCATTAGCTCAGGCTTCTTATTAACTCTTGTAACATATATTAACCCATTATTCTTATCTGTGTTAGCCACATGGCTCAGTACCTTTTTCACTGGGGCAGGTCACATCTTCCTTCTTTGGTGTTTGGACAGGACTTGGGAGGAATGGGCTTCCTCCTTCCCAGAATTCTCCTGTTCTCCTTGACCCGCATCTACTTCTTGTCTGGTTGTCCTGCCTATACTTCCTGCCTGGCTACTGGCCNTTAGCCACATGGCTCAGTACCTTTTTCACTGGGGCAGGTCACATCTTCCTTCTTTGGTGTTTGGACAGGACTTGGGAGGAATGGGCTTCCTCCTTCCCAGAATTCTCCTGTTCTCCTTGACCCGCATCTACTTCTTGTCTGGTTGTCCTGCCTATACTTCCTGCCTGGCTACTGGCCAATCAACATTCACTTAAAACATAATTGACAGAATACAGAATTGCCCCACACCAAGAGATGGCCAGTTGGGACTCCATATCCCACATTATTAGGAGACCTCATAAGAATCACCTTCATATATTTTAGGGTTTCCACTGCACTGGGTTTCCATATCATCCCTCAAATGCCTCTCAATTCTAGATGCCTCTCTCTGTATGCCCTCCCTCAACCCTATTTTTTCTCCCTCTCCTCACCCTGATCCTCTTGTTCCAGTCTCCACCCATCCCCAGTTCACCCATAAAATCTATTATTTTCCCCCTCCCAGGGATATTCATGTGTCCCCCCAGTCCCTTCCTCTATACCTAGCCTCTCTCAGTCTGTGGGTTATAGGTTAGTTATCATTTTTTAATGGCTAATAGCCACATATAAGTGGATATATATCTTTCCTGTTCTGGGTTACCTCTCTAGGGTTGACTGAAAAATAAACATTTTAAGAAAGCCCTTTAAATTATTTTTCTATTCAGATAGTATGAAATACAGTCCTTTATCAGTTGGGGTTCTTTGGTTGTATGCAACAGATATCAATTCTAGCTAGGTTAAGTGAGAAAGTCTTGAATTAACTAAAAAGACATGGCTAGCACAAATCATTTTTAAAAGCCAAGCAATCCTAAAATGATCAGAAATTTGGTAATTGTGAAGACCTAAGAAACAGTCATTGATGAACAGTTTCATCAGAGGCCATAGGTGGGATTAATTTATTCAGCCTCTGTCACTAGGTTCAAATCTCAGATTCCAGAGAAAGAAACTGTTATAACCAATAACTTAAATAGTATTCTCACCCTTTGGTGGGAGGACAGGGTATATTTATTGACAGTCTCTATAGAACAGCAGTGAGGAAGGTGTACTTTTCCAAATGGGATAATGGTGCAAAAAGAAATGGGCACTGACATTAAATAGGGAAAACCAGCAGATGGTCACTATTGACAAGTCCCTATCTTCTGTCCTATAGAGAGGCTTGGCCCTTTCTCGTCTCCCTTTTCTGCCCGATAGAGAGCTCTTCCTAAAGTAGATATCCTGATCCAAACGTAGTAAGGTCACTTCCACTTGTGAATAAAAATCAAATTTCACCTGCGGTGCGATAATCCCTGCAACCTCTTCAGCATTGTCTTTTGCTCCTTCCCCTTTTCCACCATCAATTCCCTTTCTACTTTAGTCACAAAATAATAGTCATCACCCCCCTCCAGTATCCATGGAGTTCTAGGACTCTACATAGATACCAAATACATGGATGTTTCAGATCTCTTACATGCAATAGCACAGTGTTTACACATAACATGTGTACTCCCTCCTACATACTTTAAATGAGCTCTAGAGACTTGTACCACCTAATCTACTGTAGACTGTGTGAATAGTCATGATGCTGCGTTTTAGTCAATAATAAGAAAAAAGTGTTTATACTGCAGATAACTTTTTCTCAAATAGTTTCAATTTGTAGTTCATTGAAGTCACAGATTTGAAACTTTTGACTACAGAGGCCCCACTGTATTTGTACAGATATGCTGTACTGTTTCTCGGATTTTCATTCATTATTTAGTCCTTTAGTCGTTACTGAGGGTTCACCAAAGCTAAGTACTGGAGGTGCAGCTGGAATCAAAACGTGTTTGCTATTCATCGAGCTTGCCTTTAGGGGGCTGGAAGACAAAATAATCATAGGGAGAAAGCTGTTTATGTACTTTGAAAGAAATGTAAATTCTCTGATTTAAAAAAAAGCACTGATAAGATTGGGGGTCATTTAGGCCTTTGCTCTAAAACAGTCTTTGAGCTGAAGACATTGACTGGGCTAGGGAGAGACAGGGTGATTCTGGCAGAGGTGCCACAGACTGAGAAGTGGTGTTTTTAAAGATCAAAAGAAGGCCAGCAGAACTAGAGCAGGGAGCAGAGGAACAGTATGTGATAAGTTGGCCTGACAAAAATGCTTAAGTCCAATCAAAACATTTTCCTTGGGGAAGACATTTAAATGTGGGCAAGTTGAGTTTTAAGTGCAGAAAGAGCTGCAGGTACAACTCTGGTACCTCCTCCCACTCCTGCAAGCCCCTTCTCTCACTGCAAGCCCCTTCCTCACAGTCCTATCTTTTTGTCTTGTGACCACCGGATTTAAGCAGGCTACCTTCACAATCCTGGGTGCACTCACCTGTAATTCACACTGCAGACAATGACTGGTTCTCCTCCAGAACCCATTAGTAGCCAATTGTTCATCAGGGAAGGATAGAGCCAAGGTTGACTAGAGACAAGCCCAGTCCTACTTCAAGCTCTGCCAGGCATAATGCACCCAGGGCGCAACAGGGACATAGCTGTTCTGGGGATCAGCAACCAGTCTCTGATTGGATCTGAGGTCTGCTCCAAAGGGATAAATTCATGCCTGGTACTGAAATCCAGTCAAAAACCCATGGCTGGGATCTTAGGCCTTAGGAAGAAACTCAATGTTGTTGTGAAAAAGGGTTTTAAAATGGAATTTTGTAACAATAAGGAAATAGACTTAATGAATATGTCAAGATATAAGATATAGGTAACTAGAGGAATCTGATGCATAAGACAAAATAAAAGGGATCTTAACAAGCCAGAGACTTCTTTCTCAGTATTGGAAGTGTGGTTTTCACTGTCAGAGTGTCAGGAAGTATTTTACTAAATAGACTGAAAACATCTAATTTAATCTATGTTCTCATTTAGCAGATGAAAAACTGAGGCACTGGGTGTTAAAAAACTTTCCCAGAGTTTCAAAGCCAGTAAATGGCGTGAAGATAGAATTTAATTCCAAGTGCCTTGATTCCAGAAATTCTACCCTTACCAGGTATATTACAGTGATGTGTATTTAGAGGCTGCTAGAATGGAAGTTTAAGATAGCAGATAGCCTGAAGTTGTGTAAGAAATAGTATTTGAGGGTATCTGCTACACTATGCCAAAGAAGGCAGCGGTACAAGACAGGGATTATCTATGAAGCAATCATGGGATAAACTCAATAGATCTCCAGTTAAGATTGTTCACAATTCTGGATCTGAATTCTTGCCTACCACAATGAGAGAAATATGAGTATCTGTGTGGATAGGTATGCTTATTTTTCTTGAACCTTTCAGTATGGATCCATATGTTGTTGTATTTAGATATATAATTAAGGAGGGGAAAATGAACCTAACGTGTCAGGTACTTAGCAAACTCAAACAGGATTCCTACCATGGTATGCCTGGCAGTGTCCAAAGACACTGTCTCACTTCCCACTACATGAAGGTTGAAAATAGTGCACACCTATATCTGAGTCTCTGAGACTGGCAAGGAAATAGAGGATGAAAAGCACTTGTCAGGTTACTGTTAGCAATATGCTTTTCTGTCTAGTGCCATTCGTTCATTGCCCTATCAAAGAAACAAGTTATAAGGGCCATCAGAAGGCCATAATACATCTTCTCTCTGAAGAAGTCATATTAAATATATTATAACTGCTATCATATTAAGTATTGTATGCATTGTTGGCCCCACGAGATCATCAGCTTTGGAAGGCAGGGAATTAATTGTGGGTGAGTTGTTCATATCTATATTTCTAAGACTCAGGGTAGTACCGTGACTCCCTTAAGTATGTCAGTCTCCAAGATGAATGATTGTAGAAGAGAAAGACGTTTTACTTTCCTTCTTGGAAATTGTATAATTTAGATATTTATAAATTTATGTGAATGGTTGGACATATACCAATCAATTTAAATATTGTCACATTGGGTTTTTAAGTAATTTGTAGAAACAAATTCAACTTTTCAGTGAATGTAATGCTTTTATGTGGTTCAGAATTTCACTTAAACATTACATATCAGAGAAGTATAACTCATCTTTTGTTTAATTAACTTTTACTTTATTTTATTATATTGGTTATTTATAACTCAGCTTAATTTTTATAATTAAATCCTGCCATACTATAAGGATATCTTAATATTAAAGCCTTCTTCATTATAATTGGAAAGCAATAAGCTAATTTTCTAACTACCAGTATCCTAACACTTCACACTAACTTGTTCTATTTTTTAGTCATATGAAGAAAATTAATGAATAATTTTTATTAAGCCATCTGAGTCCTAAATAATGATTAAATCCTAACCAAAACCAAAACACAGCTATTTCTTTTTCTCATATTTTACTTGATTCTTTTTAATCTGATACAGTTTATATAATAGTATTATAATCGTAAGTTCACACAACCTTAAATTAAATTATCCCAATATTTCCTTTTTACATCTAGAATCCAATTATATTGTAGTGGATACATTTGAGATGGCTATGCAATTCCAGCCTGCTGCTTCCTAAATGGATTATAAATCTTAATGTGCTATGGATTAGTTGCTGTTGTTTACTTACTTTTCTTACTGTTTAACTTTCCCTGTATATTACAAACTATATTTTCAGTGAGCAAGCATTATCTATTTAAATTATTTGTGTTCTTTTGAAGGAGTTTATGTTTTATATATTTGGCTTATTGCTCCATGATCTTTTGGATTTTGTTCTCTATTCATGTAGCCTTAGTTTTTAATGATTATTTTGCTTTGTTCATATGCTCTTAATTTTCCCAAAAATGTGTTTAATACACACTTGTAAATGGTTTTAGAGAATGGTCAAGCCAACTGTAATTACATTCGGCCTATTATATCTCTATGGTCCAGCGAAGGGCAAGGCCATAAACTCTTTACCATATGGGCCAATTTATGTCACACCATTTACAGATGACAGAATTTGCTCATGACCTTGTTCAAAATTCACACAAATGTATATTTTTACCCACAAGAGACACTAGGGGAAAACATATGTATGAGTAAATTCAAACCCAACCCTACTGCTAAAATCCGTTCAGTGCATGTGCTCTGCAACTTAAGATTTTTTTCAAGCAATAAATACATTCATCAGCACTAAGAAAGAGGGAAAGGGAGGGATTTAGTAAATGATGAGTGAGTTGCGGGGGAATGAGGAGCATTATTCCAGGTGAAGCATTAGGGTCTTTTCTAGAAGTCCAGCCAGAAATACATAGAATCCTAGAATTCAGGTAACCCTCAGACATAAGTCTTCCCAGATGCCCTATTTACATGCAGAGGTCAAGCCCTGAGAAAAGTACAATAATTGTCTCAGGTTATATAATGAATTGACTGGAGAATTGGGTCTAGAATGGCAAGTTCTAGTGTAAAACTCTACAGAGTGGGGACTTTTATCTGTTATGTTCACAACCAAAGTACTAATACCTAGAATCATGATGTTTCATGAGTCAAAGAATGAATGAATTGCCATTTTTTTCCTTTCTCTATTACAAAGTTCATTCATTGCAAAGCTGTGTTAGGCACTTCAGGACAAGCATAATGTGTGTACTTACGCAGGCAAACTTCCTGTCCTCTACAATATTACAGCTCAGAATCTCAAGCCTTTGGTCTCAGGGAGCTGCTCAAACTGGTAAGGATGCTTACTTACAGCCCCAAAAACCTGAGCTCAGTCTCCCAAACCACATGGTAGAAGGAGAGAAAACAATTGCGTGCACACACACACAGATGTTTAAAAAAATCAAATTATTACTGAAATACAATCATAATAATTATTAAGGAACCCAAAAGATGTCAAAATCTATCTTACATTGTCACAATACATATACAGAAATTAAAGTCAAGAAAAATTAAAAATATTTATGTATGAATTAAAAATAGCAATAAATATACTAACACAAAGAACACATTTTATGAAAAATGGATGTATTTCCCAAAACAAACAATAGTGAGAAAAGGTATTGTTTGGCATTTTTACAAATCTCTTGAGTGTCTGGCTTACCTGATGATAGCTGATTCTCATCCATAGCTTCATTCATTTTGTTATAATGCATTGTTTTGGTTGAACTGCATTAAGACAAGCTGTACTTAAACACAAGTAGGTGGGAAATGAGTATCTAAATAATTCAACTCTTCTTGTCTGACACTGCACCAAAACTCAATAGTGAGTTTTCAGAGGTTAATTGCAACACAGACTCCAAAGCCCCCATCAGTGAAATTTTGATAAACTATCTTAACAAAATCCCAATATTCATGCGTATTGTCATTTAAATAGAGATTAACATCAATCACTGGATGATTGGGGAAAATATTAGCTCATTGAGCTATATAGTTCTGCACATTGCTGAATAATCTCATAAAAATTTTAAAAAAATCAGATCATGAATGTGATGTCCATTTTTGAAAGTCATTAATTACTGAGATGTTTTCAGGCTGATGGATGTAGAGGTAAATTTTCCAAACTCCTGATTTTCACTTGAAAACTCAAATTTTTATTAGTATCATCAAATAGTTGTTTCCCTTAAAGTGGCAGTCTCACAGAGTTGAAGGAAACATTGTCAGCTATTGATCTGAATCATCATAGTTGGCTTTTCGTAGCTTGCTCAAGACAAAGGTCCATGAGGAGAGCAGCTGGTCAGCTACAACTCAAGAGTCATGGCAGTTTTTCTTCAGAGCCACAGACACTCACATGCCCATTCTGTTAGATGGGACAGCAAGGAGATGTTTGCTCGAATCCAAATTAAGAAACCAGAGGTTTCTTTACTGTTTCAGGAAAAACATTCTGAGCCATCCATTGTGGTGTGTGCTATAAGCACCTTACTGTGTGCCATTAGCCCAGTGGTCTTTTAATATTATTTAATTAAATGTGACCAGTGTCCAATCCTTTCAGTTCCTTCTCTCGATCCTTAGTGCTACTTGCTCCCTGCCATTCAGTTTCAAACCTAGGAACTTAAAGTTTCTGCAAAATAAAACCAAACCGGCTGTCAGCAAAGAGATGCAGTATTAGAGGCTCCAAGGATAGTGTCCCTCCCCACTCCCATGCAGTTCCCTGGGCAGAGATGCAGATTTGATTTTACTAGTCTGCAGGGAGGTCCTTCTGCTGGAATTTCTGAAACGATTTTCCAGGTGATTTTATCCTATGCAGTCAGAGTTGAAACCCACTGATCCACACCAACTTGATTTTCCTATGAAGAAACCGAATCCTGGAATATGTACTACTCAGGAATACAAAGTCTGAAGCCCGGATTTCCTACTTCTCTTCCCATAAAAGCATCTATTATAGATGGAAGGATGTTGAATGGTGGCACCACCAGCAACAACTAGAAAAGACATGCCTTGTGAGTAAAACCAGTCTGGAGGCTCAAAGAAGAAAATGATGGGCCACACTTAGGGGAAGTACCGAGAACCGAAAAAGCAGAGGTGTGAGGGAACAAAGGAAAGAAAAATAAATGGAAGGGAAGAATAAAGCAAGTGGAAATGGGGCGTGGAGAACCAGGAAGACAGAGAATGCAGGGGTGGAAAGACAGGCCTGTGGGAAAGTAGCTGGAGTGCCACCCACGCTCTTCTAAGAATATAAGTGAAAATTTAAAAATAGGATCACACAAACAGCTTTCTTAACATGCCTTTTAAGGACGGGTAAGAGTCATGCCTTGCAGTTACCAGACTGTTAAATATTGTGGAGTTGATTTGTTGATAAAGCGGTTTGACAAGAGAGCCAAAAACAGATTTCACCCTCTTTGTCCTTCTTCGGAGCTTAGTGCTCAGCTGAGGCTGAGCCGTTAACAGTGGCCGGAGAGCCTTACTCCGGTCCTCGGCTTGGTGCTGCTGGGGAGAAGCAGCCTATGTTGATAGCAGCTTATGGACAGTTCTGACAAGATGTTGCAGAAAGCTCAACAACACCCATAAACCCATTGCCTGTGGCCCCACTAGAGTCTTCACTGCCCCCTGAAATGTCTGTTTATGTCTCCATTTGCTTTCATCCCTCAAGTCTGCCCAAACTGTTGCCATCACACTAAATAGAGTACTTCTCTAGAGATTAATATGTGTACTTTATCAGGAAACACTGATTTAAAATCAAGTTACCTTAATTAAATAGCATCTAGGTCAGTTGTTTTCAAGTTTGGCTACACATTTAGAATCATCTGGGGATCTTCTAATGAAAGAAAAAAAACTAATTCCCAGGCAGCATTCTAAACCAATTAAATAAGAACTTTGTGAGGAATAGGATACATTTATCAGTATTTTGTAAACTCCACAGATGGTCCCAGTGTAGAGCCAAGGTTTGAGAGCCACTAACAGGCTTCCTCAGTGAACTATGCTGGGGAACACTACATAGCTCAACAGGATAAATCATCTGCCTTGTTTGCTCCCAGCTGCCCCAGTAAACTAATGTAAAATGTTTCTAAATTTCTTCCCATAATAATTCCAGGCCCCAAAGGAAAGTTAGGACAGACAGTAGAGGAAGACGAGTCTACACCTCACTCGAGTTGCCATTGTTCCTGCGTTTTGTGCCCAACTCCCTCCACTTTTCCTTTCTCTTCGTAGCTCCTCTCCCCAGCTAATGAGGGTCAGTCGTCTCCCACGTTCTTTCCTAGACCTGCTTCTCTTCCTCTGCTTATGCCCAACTGCCCACAAATCTCTAGGTGCCATCCAGTTGTTGGCCACTCACAAGTTCATGTATCTTTCCCATTTCTCTTCTGGCCTTGTTTACTACTGGGCATATCTGATGGATGTTCTTGCCTAACTGAAATGTGAGCTCAATATTTCCACCCATCCCTCACCCCCTTCCATTGCTTTGTATTTAGTTTGAATCCCCTCTGGTGTTCTTATCTAAATAACTATCAGAGGTTGCTTGACCTCAGTTTATCCCTTCATCTCATGCCCAAACATATGCCCTTCTGCCTGACCTCTATCCCACCTATTTTCCATACAGCAACCAAATTGAGTCTCTAAAGCAGTGCCGTGTAGTGTTTACTTAAACTCCTTAATTCATTGCCTCTGGATAGAGTCCTTAAAATAGCCTGTAGGAATCTGCATGACTTAGCCTTCCCCCACATTTTTATCTCCATATCTTGCTGTCCTTCTTGACTACATTCTCTCGCCAAACTCAGTGGATGCTAGTCACTTGGAAGTGGAGTTTTTCTCTCCTCCTGGATAGGCTGTTATGTTCATTGTTACAATCCTAGTGCTTACAGCAGTCTCCACACAGCCAGGAAGGCCTGGTGTCTTTGGCATCCGTGCCTGAGAGACTGAGTACATTTTCAGACCAAGAGTCTTGAGTATCCTCTTCGGCGTTCATGAATGGATTCCCTAGCTCTCATGCATTCTCTCATACCTACCATGTTTCTCTTGCCCACTTGACTCTAACCTTTGTTTTTCTTCACTCAGGAAAGCAAATCTGACTTTGGACTCCTGTGTAAACTTAGCTTTCTGATGTTTCACCATCAGGTCCAACCCTCTCCTTTCTCCCATCTCCCCTTTCCAGATATACATATCACTTACCTCTGTCTGAACAGTTAAGCAGGAAGGACCACCAATATTCTCTGTTCACACAGAAGTGCTTTCTCCTTCCCTCATCACCTCAGTGATTTCCATTCAACCTGCTCCTTGGGTTTTCCACCAACCGAAAATAAAATAACTAAGTTATTTTGCCTGGATGAGTTTGCCAGTGATAAACTCGGGATCTCCTCCATTCTACTTTAGGTCTGGTTGTTGTTGGGCCTTTGCCTCTGTAACCAATAGGACTTCTGTCGCCATTTCCACTGAAGTCTCACATCTGGGAACAGGAATTATTAAGTACAAATGCATTCAGGAGATATCAGAACTGTGAGATCTAATCATTAACTCCTTCAGGAGTAGTTCTGGACACACACAGAGCCCACTTCCCATCTCCCGTCTCTATCAAGAAGGTTGGAGGTTGGAAGAGAACATAGTGTCTACTCTTGAAGGCAGTCATATCAGCATGACATAAGACAGCGGATTGCTGTTGCGCTCCACCCAGGCCACGTATGGCTTTCTTAGAAGCCATATGAAGAGTTTGGAGGAGGATACAGCACACACAGAGTACAGTGCCTCTTAGATCCACACTGTAAAAGGCTAATTGAGGACTGTCCTAGTGAGGGTTCCACTGATTGCTATGATGACACACTGTGATGGAGAGCAATGGGGAGGAAAGGGTTTACTCCACCTCACTGTACACCATTGAAAGAAGTCAGGACAGGAACTCACACAGGGCTGAAACCTAGAGGCAGAGCTGATGCAGAGCCCACTGGCAGTGCTATTCATTGGCTTGCTCCTCATGTTCCACCTGCTTCCTTAGAGAACCCAGGACTGCCAGCCTAGGGGTGACACCACCCACAATGGGCTAGGTCCTCCTACTTCAATTCCTTCTTAAGAAACTGTCCTACAGGCTTTCCTGTAGCCCTGTTTTATGGAGGCATTTTCTCAATGAGGCTCCCTCCTCTTAGATGACTCTAGCTTGTATCAAGTTGACGTAAAACCACCCAGTACAGAGACACAGGGTGGAGTTGTTGCTAGTGCGCTCATGAGGTGAGAGAGCACTGTTTCATCAAGCTACAGACTAGCCAGGCAGAGTAAGTGTTCCAGTTTTTCTTGGGCTACAGTGGCTACCACAGAAATAACTGAAGTTCTGTTATAAAAGGCCAACCCCCCAACAGAAAAAGCCGTGAGAGTGAAAAGCAGAGGTGCACAGGGGGTTTTAAGTGGTCGGCCGTGAAGCACATTGCCTGCATAAGAGAAGAGTATAGAGCACTGGAGCATAGTTCAGAGGTAGAGTATTTACCTAGAATGTCTTCCTCAACAGTACATGTGCGTGTGCACACACATACACAGAGAGGGAGCGAGGGAGACAGAGGAATAGGGAGGGAGAGAGAGTAAAGAGGAGATTCCCAGAAGGAAAGTATTGGAAAAAAACACAAAAATGTATCACAAGAGAAAGGATTTTCAGAGCATATAAAAAGCCATATTATAAAACCAACCAAAAGGACATTTTTAACACCAGTTCTACTTTTCTTCTTTCCCTCTGCTTCAGAAACTGGTAGCGAAGACAAGTAAAAACAAGCAAACAAGAGTATAGAACTCCTTCCCCGTTACAATTTTCTGGTTTATGTCCAGCCTACACTAGCCAACATGAGAACCAAAGTGGATTTTAGAAAACTAGAGTTTTGATATAAACTGGATAGACTTTTTCATACCTGAAAATTAACTTATTCATTACTATCTGAAAAGTAAGAAATCTGCTTTAATATGGCATCAGGGTTAAAAAGTGGATTTGAAAGATAATAGTCTTTTAAATTAAAGTACAGTTACATCACTTTTCCCTTACCCTCCCTCCAACCCATCCTCTGACCCTTGCTTCCTTTTAAACTAATGGCCTCCTTTTCTTAAATTGCTGCTAACACACACACACACACACACACACACACACACACACGCATAGATTTATAAATTCAACCTCTGAGTCGATTTACCATTGATTGGGTTTATATGGTTTCAGGGCTGACTACTTTGTTTTGGATAACCAGTTAGGGGCTCATCCCTGGGACAGGCTAAGTCTTCTCCTGTTGCCTAAAGTTCTTTGTCTAGGGGAGGGACCTCTTGAGAGCTTTCTCTTCCCCATTAGCACATCTACTGGTATTGTCATTATTCAGGTCTTGTTTAGGAAGCCATATTGTTGACCTATAGGAGATGATATGCTAGATTTATGACAGCTACCCTAGGACCTGTGTACCTGAATAAAAGAGGTTTATTTTTAAAGTGAAGTTCACTTTAAAAGACTCTGTAGAGAAGAAAGAAAAGGGGAATGAGGGTGTGCCTCAGGAGGAACATACTTGCCAAGGGTATATGAAGTCCCAGCTCTGAAAAAAAAGAAGGCGCAGGAGCAGAAGGAGGAGGCGGAGCACAGCTTTAGTGGTGAGTTGGATTTTTTTTTTAGCCCAAAGTTATCTAGAGCTAATATCAATGAATAGGATAGGTAATTAAACTGAGAAATGTCACTTTGGTTAAAAAACTAAAGCAGAAAGCCCTGGCTTATGGCCAGGCATGGTACCACATACTTGTAAGCTCAGCTCTTGGAGAGCTGAAGACTGAGCCACATACATAGCAAGACACTTCTCCAAAAGAAAAAAAAAAGAAAAGAAAATCTAGGTTACAACTGTAAAGTGGATTTCTTCCATGACTTTTACTGGCTCAAAAGGCAATTTCAATGTAAATATCCAAACGATCATGAGTCATGGCAATGTCATTTCAAACACCAAGTGGAAAGGAGCTTTTCAGAACAAAGCTGTCCTCAGCCTCTGAGTAAGATGATGGGGCGATGTCTGTCACATCTCTAGAGCAGGTACCATCTACATGTGCTTGGTGTCATGGCTTTTGCCAGCTCTGTCAGTGGTGGTGCCCTTGCATTTAAAATTCAGTACCTAGCCTTCTTTCTGTTGCTCTGAGAGCTATAAATTTGTTTGTCCTAAAGGCTAAGTCATCTTCCAGCTGCCTTTTCTTCAGACAAACAACAAGCACGGTCTTGGATACCAATAGAGTCTGGTTAATTGCTCTCGAAGGACAAGCGAGACTGTTTCACATCATTAGAAAAAAATGAAAATGGTCATTTTGAAATTCAAAATGACTATTAATGACCAACAAAATCAGTATGGTCTCCATCTACATTTAAAGTCCCCATGAAAGGGTCCTCACATTGACTTTTATTGTTCTGTATAGTTTTCAAATTTCCAGATCCTGCCACAGTCTGCAGGACAGCTTCCTAACTCGCTCCACTCCTGGGCGCACAGCATCCACTGAGCTCTCCCAGGCCTTCATGCTTGGCTTAGAGAGCTGCCGTCTTCTGTTGACCCCACTGCTGGGGTGATCTAAAGAGTCCTCCCCATCTTGAATACCAATTAGAGCCACCTCTGGAAAAACAGACCTTAATTTCATCAAAGAGTTAACTGGTGTTTGGAATCATACAGGTCTATTCAATATAAGAAACATATGTTTAAAATTGACATTTGGACCAATTTTTGCATCCATTAGATCCCAGATTTAGAAGAATTGCATGTGATTAACATTATGAAATATAAACACTGTGTTCCAGTGACTCAAAAGAAAGCCAGGAAATTTTGTATTAAGGCATTATTATATCTTTAGAATGTCCCATTATGACTCCCATAAATCCCTCCTAAAACCTATCTTATATAAAACTCTATGTTTTACAGTTTGAGTTTCAAACTATATCATGGCTTCTTGGCATCGAAACTGCTCTGTTTGCAGTCTTAGTCCATCAGGTGACACCTTTGTCGCTCAAATTGACCCTGAATGTGTCCAGCTTTGTAGCAGTCAGTGTCAGGCAACAGTTAAGAAAGCCAATTAAGAGCCACAGAATTTGGTAGATTCCTTAGAAGCCACACAACACTTACACCTAAGATTACCAAGATCCCAGAAAGAGCCAAGCTTGGCGCTCCCTCTCAGCAGGCAAGAAGAGAGTGGGGGAGGGGAGAGAGCCATCAGCCATTAGACCTGGGAAGGGTGTTCTGGGGTCAAACTCTCTCTTACTCTTGTTTCATAGAAAATGAAAAAGACCCCAAGATTCTAAGTGTTATTATGATAATAGTAATATACCCCAAATATATTATGTAGTCCTCTCAGTACCCCCTTAATAGACACTCTTCTAGCCTCTTATCAGTTAATTAAAGTGGAAAGACCAACCAGAATAGTCATGCCCAAAACCAAAAGCAGAGGCGAAATTCAGACCTAAGCTTACTAGAGCCTGTGATGAGCTCACCATTCAGTACACACTGTGGAACGTTGTGTGGTTGTCTGCTTTGTAAATTATCTCTTGCATCTAATGTGCCTTCTCCTCAGTTTCGAGGCCTTGTAGCACATGAATAATTCGGGGGCTTATTGAGGGAATGCCAGAGACTCCTAACATGCAAGACAGAGTTTTCTTCCCCAAATATCTAGAGCGATGGTCAACTAAAAAAAGAAAGTGTAAAAGCTTGTTACACTAGCAAACACTGCACATGAACTATCTTTTAATAGTAACCTCCTGGGCACTTGCAGCTTGACCATCATAGAGTATAATCCCCAGGATCCATACAATAGAAGGAAATAACTGACTCCCAAAATTGTTTTCTGACCTATACACACACTAAAAATAAGTAAAAGTACCCTTCTGAAATCAGGAAAAAAATTAAAGACATGGAAAAATAAAGGACTTCTGGGGCTGTCGCCTAAAAACAAATCTACTTAGTTTAAATGTCAACAGAAAAACTTCCAGTAGTTATCAGAGCTTCCGCATGTTAATCTAACTCCTACAACCATGAGTTTGTATTTTATGACCTTTGTGTTAGTTTCTATTGCTGTGATGAAGCATCATGACCTAAAGTAATGCAGAGAAGAAAGGGTGTGTCTCATCCTGCAACTCTCAGGTCACACTCCAGCACTGAGGGAAGGAAGGGCAGGAACTTGAAGCAGAAAGTAAAACAGAAGGCGTGGAAGAATGCTGCTTACTGGCTTGATCCTTGTGGCTTGCTCAGCCTGCTTCTTATACAATCCTGCACCATCCATGGGGGGGGCAGGCACCACCCACAGTGGCCTTGGCCCTCCTATATCAATCTTTAATCAAGAAAATTCCAAATAGATTCACCTATAGACCAATCTTATGGGGGCACTGCCTCAATTGAGCCTCTCTTCCAAATGACTGTGTCAAGCTGACATAAAACCAGCCAGCAGTCTTCATTGATGGATGACTACCTGAGGCATGAACAGAAGCAGTTGTTAACAGTCACACAATTGGGTATCAGTGGAAGCTTCCCCAGACTTTCTGTATTGCAGTTTATCCTATGTACCCAGAGAACTGCTCCATTTCCTCTATGACATGAGCTATTTAAAAACAAAACCCACATAGCTAGTAATGCTGAAATGTAGGTACTTTTAGGAAGGCAAGATATTACCCTATATTAGGAAACTGACCATTTCCCCCAGAAATGTAGTGTTTGGGTTTTTTAACCATGAGTTAATCTTCCATGTACACTAAGATTATTTGAGTGCTAAGCTCAGAGTAAAATAAATCATAGAAACAACTACAAACTTAGGAGGTTGGCAAATACTGTTAGCAAGTAGGAAGGAATCAATTTGATGCTCTTAATACTGGCACTAGGTGAAAGTTTAGAAGCATGCTACCCCTAAACTACCCCTCCCCCAGCTCCTTGAGCACACAGGGACTAAGGGAAGAATCCCATGCTTTCCTTTCCCAAAAGCAGAGTCCTTGTTCTCTCCATTATCCTGTGGCAGGGAACTGTATCCTCTATTTGAAGTTGCCCCAAAGTTTCTCAATCTGTCTATATTTCTAAGAATTTGCTTTTAACATTTAATTACTTTAGGGCTTCTAATGTAGCACTTAGATATTTATCTTATCTACTCGGTATAAACTGATGGGAACAAGGAACTGAGTTTTCCACACTTATTGTCCCTAACTTCCACAGTGTGATAGCTGGCACTGTTATATTCAGCTAGTGCTTGGAGAAAAGGGAGTTGGGATAGGCTCAGTACAGAGCTGGAAGGAGTCACTAGTATCAAGGCCCTTTCCTTCAGTGCTCGCTTCCCTATGTACTCCCTTGCTCTCCTCCCCAGGAGGCTACCACGGGAGAAGGCATGGCTCCTGTGAATAGATGGGAATGCAGGGATGCTTCCTGTCCCATGTCTCCTAGAGGTTAGCTGTGGAATGCTGTGTGTACACTACAGGCTTGGGGCTGCCTGAAGCAGGGGAGCAACATTCCAAAGAGTTGTTTCTCTAATACAGAGCTGGTGGGGAGCTTGTGAGCAGCACGCTCAAAGGCTCTTGGACTGCATGGTAAAAAAAAAAGGATGGATACTCTCCTTTATGGCCTATGAACCTGGCCTAAGGATCCCTCATATGCGGAGAAAGAAAAGGAAAGGTTGCTACACTGGAGCAACAGTTCTCAAGGTCAGTCACAGAGCACCAGCCTCACTAGAACTTAGTTGAAGCACAAATTCTCAGGCCCCAAGCTTTATCGAATCAGAATCCATGGAGACAGAGCCCAGAAATCTGGGTTTTAACAAGCCCTCCAGGTGTGCACTAAAGTCTGAGAACCACTAGAGATTTAAAGACCTCCATGTGAGTGTGGAACACACAAGTACACTGGAGTAAATCTGGCTGGACTTAGAACCTCTGTGGAAGAAAGGGCACGAACCCCGTTCCACCCTCCTTCCCACATACATACACTCCTCTGTTATATTTCTCTATAAACACAAATGCAGAAACAAGGCGGAAACCAAAAGGAGCCAGTGGGCACCAATTTGTGCTGCAGGTTTTTCCAATCAGGCAAGTCCCTGGTGGTTGGTGAGGATCCAGGAAATGTATGCCAAAGGCCTCAAGGATGACTCCAATCATCTGAGCACTCTATAGCAGAGCATTTCATAACTATTTACGTACAACATAAACCTTTTTAAATGTCCTGTTCTCCAGTTTGCTTTTTGTACTTAATATATCTTAGGCAGCTTTCTATAGATCCACAAATGCACCTCTTAGTATTCTAAGGCTATGTCATGATTTATATAACCTTCACATATAATTTATTAACATTAAATTGCATATAATTTATTAAAATAGTATATATTTTAGTTGTTCATGCCATTTATGTTATAATGCTATAGTAAATATTTTAATTAGTCCATTAATTTGTTCAAATATTCATAAATATTTATTTATCTCTTTTTACATATGATATATCATAGAAAGAACTGTGTATACAAATCTGAATAGTGGTCCTTGTCCTGTGGAACTTACAATATATTAGCAGAAATAAACAGAAAATTGGCAGAAATAAACAATGAAAGAGGAGGGAAATATAGTGCATCATGGTTAGTGCTTGGGGGAGAAGTATTTGTGAGAATGCAACAGAGAATCTTTATCTGGACAGCAGAACCAGAGAAGGAGGTTTTGAATGGTGGGCCAGAAGGCTGTAGAAGCATTCCAGGCATGTGGGAAAACATTTGCAGACCCCGAAATGGAAAAGCACTTGGTATTTCCAAGAAACTGAATAGAAGCCAACGTGGCTGAAAGGTGACAGATGAGAGAAAGCAGCACGAAGTGACCTTGGAGATATTGGCAGAGACCAACCATACAGGATCTTGTAAGGAATTTGGGGTTTATCTGAAATGCTATGAGGAAACCACTGGAAACATTTTAATCACAAGACCAACGTTATCACATGTATATCAAAGATTACTCAGCTGCTCTGTGTACAATAGATGGGAACAGAACAAGAATAGAAGTAAAAGCAGGCAGGAAACTATTTCAGTAGTCCAGTCGAGGTGATTATGGATGGTTTGGGAAAGGCTAACAGCTATAGATATAGTCAGTTTCAAGATATATTTAGGAAAGAAAAACTAACAAACAAAATGTGAATAGATGTGGGGAAGCCGTGTTGCCCAGAGGAAGACTGGGAGAAAGTTTGTAGGGGAAAATGAATCAGGGGATCACTTAGAACATGTTAAGTATGAGATGCTTGTAAGTCATCCATGTGGGATATCAAGCATGCACAAGTCTAGAGCTCGGAAGAGACATCTTCACTAGACATACAGATGGATGTGTCACTGTGTCTAGATTTTTGTGAGATCATGTTCAAGTGAAGCCTGTCTATTCAGCCATGTGCTTTCTCTCCAGCTACACTTAGCTGCTTGGAAACAGAAATAAGGAAACAGGTAGATAACATCTTTGGGTAATTTTGCAAGTCTACAGTAAAAGTGTCTTTCAAATTAAAGTTTTTGCGTACGGTGTATATGTTATCTATTTTGTGTTGCTACTATGAAATATAAAGAAAAGTACTTTATGGGCCTGGGCAGATAGCTCAGTTAAGAGCACTGACTCCTCTTCTAGTGGACCAGAGTGGTGGCTCACCTTCTATAACTCTGGTTCCAGGAGATCTAGTGCCTCCTTCTGACTTCTGTAGGCACCAGGCATGTGGTGTGCAGATCCACATGCTGGCAAAACAAACATAATTATAAAATGAAAATATATTTTAAAGTAATGAGGTTTGAGCTTGTGGTTCTGGTCACTGGCATGTCTAAACAAGGTGGTACCAGTGATCACGTGAGAGCTTCTTAGCTGTATCACTGTATGGTGGGAAAGTAGAAAGACGAAGAGCCGCATGCAAAAGAGGCTGTTGAGCACATGGGGTGACCTCCCTTTGTAATAGCCCAAGCTTTTGAGCACTAATCCAATCATACCAGATCTGAACTACTCCTGACAGACTGCATTAATCCACACACAGCTAGAGACCCTGTAACCTAATTACCCACCACTCAGCCCCATCTATTTGCCACCACCACACTGAGGACAAAGCCTTTAGCACATGAGCCTTTGGAGAACAAAGTATATTCAAATCATAGCAACAGATGTACATTTTTGTGTGTTGGTAACTATCACTGTCTTTATCACCATTTTAAATTCTGTTAGTCTATTTTAATATAACAAAAATCAAAACATGACCTATAATTCTATTATTAAGCCCAATAATTTGTTTCAAAGCAGAAAAGTTTAATACAATTTAAGGAGAGACACAGAAATCTTTTATAATTTATTTTGTGTAAGGCAGTTGCTACATGTGTGTTGAATAAGGGGCGTGTGTGTGTGTGTGTGTGTGTGTGTGATAACTGACTGCAATCTACCTTGTTCAAAATGAACATGAAAACATCATGAATGAGCCCAGGGTGTAACACAAGTGGTTTGTGGTTATTACCACTGGTTTTTCACAATGCCTTCCTACTGTGAAGGTCTCTGTTAGAAAAATAGAGTGGTTTGGCCTGAGATGACTGGGATTCGCTGAGTGGGGTGAAGCTGTCAGATTTATATAGCTTTTCCTCTTAAAAATATATGGCTTTCCCTTTTCATCTGCAGTAACTGTAAAGCTCATTGGGGCCATGGCTGCCCGGTCATTTGGCTCCTTGCGCTCTAATAAACCTATTGCACATCTCTCAGGAGGGCTACCCTTCCGGCTTATACATCAGATAGGAAACTTAGAATGGTTTGATCCTGAGATTCATTCTGGGTGTCCATGGCTCTGTATTCCTTTCCTTTCCTTTCCCTTCACGTAACAGTCAAAGGTTATTATAACTAATTGGGTGTCTGTTCTCCACTGGCCCCCACGGTTTGATATGCACACTCTTTGCTTCACTGATGGGCTCTGCATGTGGCCTGGGGAAGGAGGGTTGATCCAAGTGCAAGGCATCCTCCTGCTCCTTCACTGTTTTTCTGAAATTCCAGCTCTGCCTCCAGAAACACCCTCTAAAACCTGAACCAAATGCTTTTTTGATAAAAAAAAAAATGACATAGACTCAGAAAATGTAAGCATCCTGAATTATATAGCTCAGTTTTCACAACTTCACTATGTTTGAATCTAAGCCAGTCAAATGAGCTGAAAACTGGCTGAGGAAAGAAGCCCAGGAAGATGGTGAGTGGCTGGAACTGAGCTGAGAAGCCTGCTGGGAAGCCTTCTGGATGAGAACCCACTTATTTTTGTCTCTTTCGTCATGGGTGATCTAACACAGATGCCAAAGTCACCCTAATGTGAATGCAGATAAAGTGAAATTTAGACCCACTCTCCAAAGCGCAGGAGACAGAGAGTACGCAGAAGGAAAAAGTATGTGTTTTCAACGCTACGCTACTGCTTCTGTTTTAGAAGGTTCAGAGGTCACACGCTCAGACACATTTTCCACGTGACCCTCTTCTAAGAGTCTCAGAAAAGCAACTTGGGAACTTAAGAAAGTAATTATCTTTGCTGTGTATCCATCGGTTCTCTGGCTGATACCCTCCTTAAAAGTGAACCCAGCATAGTGTACACAGCGTCCCAAGGTCAGGATTTAAATATGCTTGGCCCTGGACTGGTTCACAGCATCAGCTTCTTATCAGGTACTCATGAGTGTCAGCCACCTACCACTGCCCTGTGTTCTGAGACCTTGCTCTGCAGGGAACAGACATGGCTTGTTGCACTCAAGGAACTCAGTCAGTCTGGGGCAAAGACAAGTAGAAAACACGTGACTGTTAACATATCTGCTGATACTGCTCTTGTTTAGTTCATATTTAGGCAGCCATGTTGGTCACACTCAATGGGTATAGCTTCTGCCATTTCTAGAAGACACAATCTCATAGCAAATTTCCTGTGCTACTGACACCACAGTCTTTACACCCCCTCTTATGCAATGATCACTGCGCCTTAGATTCGGGAACTATGTTCACTGGTAAACATGCTATTGTAGAAGGGGAAAAGCTCACAGGCCTGAACCCTAAACAAAAAACTCTTGTAGGCAACTAGGGAATGCTGAGGATGAGAAATAGGAGCACACCAATTGAATATCCCATACCAAATGGTCGGCCCTGAAAACATATTCATACAAGTAATGTTATAAGAACTGGTCAGATGTATTTATTTGATGGGAGATTCTGAGGAAGTAGCTATTTTAGGTAAAGCAGTAATGCTATTCTCTGTGTAGACACCTGAAGGATGAAAATAAGGAATCCATGGGAGGAGCCAAGGAAGGCACTAGTGTGTGCAGGGGTCTTAAAAGGAGGAAGATCTGGAGAAATTGTGGAAGAGGTGCAAAGTGAAATGTCATGAACCAATAGAATGAGCAGAGATGAGATGGAGCACTAAGCAACAATATGGAACAATGAGCAGCCAGGGAAGGGAATTACCTGGGACTTGTGATCAGATAGATCCAAGTGTCAGGAGATGACTCCAACTGCCCTGTGGACTAAATAGTCAAGGATGAAGGCAGCAGCAAAGATGGGTTAATGGCAACATTGGCTCAACTAGGAGAAAGACAGCAAAGAAGACAGACGAAGCAAGAAGATAGAAAATGAAGGGCGTGGAAGAACTGGACGGCTTCGAAGGGTTAGTGTAAGAGTGGATGAAAGGGTCTTTGCACTCTGCTCCCTTTTATGTGTTGTCCTAAATCACATCTTAGAAATTCCAGTGTGCGTTTCAGTTCCCCAGGGCTGGGATGTTTCTACCTCTCCACAAGCAAGGATGGGCTGGTTTAAAATCTTTGCAAGAGACTTGAATTTTTACTAGCACTCTTGGATTCAGAATATTGTGTCTCAGAAATTTATACTAGCTTCGTTCCCCCCAACCCCAGTGGGTCCTGATCCTAATCTAGTCATGAACACACAAAGCCAGTCCTTCCTCATCATTTATTTAATGATTAAGATGTTCTTTCCAGGCCTCTACCCTGCATTTATTTCCATTTGGAATTCTTATTCCATGCTTCTTCCCGTTAGTGTCATCTGTAAGCTTAATGATGACCATGTCTGTCTTTTAGCCTCGGGTCCTTAGAAACGCTGTTCTCTCTATTTATTTTTAAAGTCATGAGCAGATGGCCATGCTGCATGAGCTCAGGCGCTGAAATCTGAACCAAACAACTGGGAAGGAAGCATGTTCTCTAGGACTAGTGCTGAACTATGCCTTACAGGACTTTAATGTAGGAGTTGGTGCTGTGATCCAAACAAAGCCTACATCCGAGTTGTGCTGCTGCATCTAATGGTATGATTGCCATAATGCTGGGAGAGAAACAGCCTTTGTCTAAATGGCTTCCCCACGTTTTCATTTTACAGCTGCACTGAAGTTACAGTTTTCCTTATAATTCTGCAAGTATCAACTTATCATGGGAAGGGAAAAAAAGATTCTGTCCATCTGTGCGGCCCAGTCTTCCACTCATTCACCTGACAGGTCCATACATAGCTCCAATTACCCTGTCCTACCTATAGCTATAAAAAATCATAGAAAACTAGAAAGTCTAGCTTTGGGGACTGTGGGTTTCTAGGCTGCAGAATTCTGCCAATCATCATGTCCCTGTTCTATAGAATAGCCAGAGTTTATGTACTGCTGGGACATACAACTTAAACAATCTGCTCTTAGATGGCTAGTAGGAGCTGAGTTATAGCCTTGGCACCATTGCTGGAGAATTATAGCAAAGCTTTATCCTGAAACACTTCCTGTGGTTGATGCTGAAAGCTGACAAACATTACCATCCTCATGCTGCCGAATTTCTGAAATCTTTTCTGAAAATAAAATGCCAGAGTCTTTCTACTGGTATCTGCCTTCAGAATCACTTGTCCCGAGCCCATCCTGCTGTCCTGTGTCACTTCCTGTTCCTCTGAATTCAGAGACCACACACTTAGCTCGGGGTCACAACAGCAGCCTGTAAATTTGCTTTGCTTTCTCCTTAATTTAATATAGGAGTTGGTTTTGCAGGCAGAGTAAAACTCGCATCAAGACTGTTCTGAGATAGGCCACTCACCTGCCCACCAGCTTCGCCCCCAGGTCTCGTGAGTCACTGAACCCGGGCAGCTCTCACCCTCAGCTGAGAAGCTTCTTTATGCTGTGGACAATAGTCAATACAGAAGCTCACAAGTGTGAAAAGTGGAGAGAACATGTGACCAAGAATGTTTAGCCCTAGATGAGACATGTCTCTCATACCCATTCCCATGAAGACTCTGCACACTGAAGAAGAAGCAGGAAGATGGTTAAGACCAGCGTTTGGGGAATACCACTGCAAAATAATGTCATCTGGAGATGTGGAGACCCTTGCATTCATGAGCTCACAGAAGGTGTGTTTAGCACAAGACCTGCATGAGATCAAGGGAGCACTCGATGTGGAGAGGGAAAGGAGCTCAGGAGGCCCACACCTAGCTGAGGAGTTATTGACAGTTCATGGCTACTGAGGAAGAGAGAGTTTTTTTCAGGGATGTGCCCCATGGTCAGTTGCCTGTGCTCCAATGAATGGTACCCTACACCCTTCCACATATAGGCAGCATAATTGGACCCCATGGTCTATGAAGAAGAAAATGAGACGGGAGAAGGAGAAACAAGGCTTAGCAGTGGGAGTGGTGATAAGGATCTGGGAGGAGTTGGATGGGGCAGTGGGAGTAGATATGATCTAAACATATTGATGTATGAAATTATCAAAAAGTAAAGAATACAAGTGTTATTGTACTATGAGAGACACTGCTCCCCTATGTAACTCAATTTTAGCCAGAGGAAATCCTCCTATATCTGCTAACTACCAGCTACCATGTTCTCTCCTTTAGTTAAAGGCCTTCCCAGTGAGGCATGGTAATGTAAGCCTATAATCCCTACGCTTAGGAGATGAGGTAGGAGGATCTCTGTTGTCTGGGGGTTTCTGTCTTACCTGGTTTCTGTCTTCCCACCAGGTCCCACAGCCTTTTAGCCCCCAAAGAAATCACACAGAGGTCTATATTAATGATAAACTGATTGGCCCATAGCTCAGACTTCGTATTAGCTCTTATAACTTATTTTAGCCCATTATTCTAATATATGTTAGCCACATGACTCAGTGCCTTTTTTTACGGGGCAGGTCACATCTTGCTTCTTCAGTGTCTGGACAGGACTGGGAAGGAATGGGCTTCCTCCTTCCCAGAATTCTCCTGTTCTCATTGACCCACCTC
>LOJH01000498.1:93588-115710 GCA_001685095.1 Ellobius talpinus | reverse complement strand
CTCTCTCTCTCTCTCTCTCTCTCTCTCTCTCTCTCTTTCTCTCTCTCTCCTTTGGTTTTCTGAGATAGTTTCTCTGTAGCTTTGAAGCCTGTCCTGGGACTAGTTCTTGTAGACCAGGCTGGCCTGTCTCTGCCTCCTGAGTGCTGGGATTAAAGGCATGTGCCACCACTGCCAGCTATTCTTTATCTTTTACAATTACAAACACCCAGAGAATGTATATTATGACTGTAGTCACCCCCTATTTTCTTTTCTTATCCATTTCCCAGGGTTGCACACTCCCTTCTCAACTATTCTTCCCCTTACCCCTGTCTATGTGTGTGTACGTGTTTTTAAATTGCCAAATGTCCATGATTGTGATGATCACACTGTATTCAGAATACAGTCTTTCATAGCACTGTTTTAATCCTTTTATGCACGTTACAGATTATTCCTCTGGCTCCTTCAAATAACAGAAGGTCAAGAAAATAATACAGAACAGTTTGCCTTCAACCTTGCCTTTTTTTNGGGATGTAGAGACAGACTCATACTGGAGACTGACCTGGTTCTGATATGTAGCCCAAGCTGACCTTAAACCTGTAGTAATCCTACTGCCTTAGCCTCTTTAGTGCCTAGGGTTACAGCCATGAGTCACCAAGCCTGGCTTCATCATTATCTTAACTAGGGATATTTCTTTTCATCCTCTCGGCTCCAGCAGAAATGTACAAATCTGTTTTATTACGGTTGCATGGTAGCACTTTGTTTTTATCTCTGTTGAAACTCAAATCACGAGAACCCTGCCTTTGAGTCCCAGTGCCTTGTGTAAGATGAAGACAAATGCATGAGAGTGACTGGTGTTTGAAGTCCCTAAATGACATACAAATCTTCAATATGATAGTAACAAGAGTATGAAAGACAAGATATACTAATGGACGGAGCACAGTTTTGGTTCATTTCTTTCTTGAACTGACTGCTTACTTTGAGTTCTGAGTTGCCCTTTTCTTCAAAGTTCTACCTGTGATAGGCATGTAATAATCTCATATGCTCCATGTTGTTGTCAGTTGCAGAGGGATATCATATGTCTAGCCCCAATCTTCAGATTGTCTTTCCTTTATTCCAATTTTGATTTTTTTAAATCTTATTAATGTTAAGTATGTGCTCTTCATCGAAGCTAAACCTGCAACACCTACACAGACTTCAGGCTGATAGGAATCTAATCTGAACATTATTGTTATGAATGAAAATTTAAGTACTCTAATTTATGCCAGACCCCCGCTTTGTTAATGGCAATTAACAAATCAGCAGTGGAATTGACCAAATTTGGACCAAATTACACCAAAATTTCTCCTGGAGATCATCTTACATCTGGAGAGAAAGAATTAAAGAGTAAATTAGAACATATAGACTATTGACGAATGGTAAGTATAAGGACAAATTATCAAATGGGAAAGGAGGATAGAAAATGAGAAAGGGGCTGGTATCTTCGGTAGGGTAGCTAGGGGAAGGTCCCATGAAAAAGCATGTGGTAGTCCCAAGGAAAGTGAGGAGCAGGTCACAACAGCCTGAGGAAGTGCATTCCACCATACCCATCAGACAGAACATCTACCCCCAGCTTTTTACTTCATAAGGGCTTTGAGACAGACACTAGGACAGGGACTTAGTATCACCAGTCTTTACCTTTTTAGATGAACTCCTGTGTCTTAAACTACCAAACCCTTTATTGTCTAAAAAGTTAGGAACAACCTGGGGATGGGTAGGAGAAAGATTATTTGTGTTTATATTAGGTAAGGGTTTCTGAGAGCTATCTGTATATACTTGTAAGATAGTGGTTCTATTTATCAGTTTCTGTGCAAAAAGAAAGAAGTCATGGTTGAGCAAAATCTAACCTGGCTTCTTATAAAAAGTACAGAAAAGGTCTCTGTTCTCCTTTCTTGGAACAGTTTAAGTTTGATTCATCATGTTCTGCTGCTTGGATAGTGCCTGTTCTTCCTGCTAAGTAACATGTTTCTAGATATCATTGTTTCTGTTTGGGCCAATGAAAGAATAGCATCAAATGATTTATAGCTTTAATGGGCATTTTCTATGGTGTAGATAAGGTACAGGTAGGTCTAACGTTAGAGGAGAAAACTCTTTTCAGGTGAATCAGTCCTGTGGGCTTTAGGTCATTGTATGAGAGAACTTCCGAGTAAATGCAAATTTGTTTCCATGAAGAAATTTTAAATTCTCCTATTCGTTGTTGTCATCACATCCTTTCTGATCTTGAAGTGCGAATTTGACAGCATTGTTCTGATTAACAATTAAAAAAGTTTTACCCCTCAAGTTTCCAATAGAATGGATGCATTGTTGAAATGATAGTTACATTAAAATTCTTACCATAAATGAAGCCAGCTAAACTGTTTACCAGCTTGAAGTGAGCCCATCATGCCTTGTTTGTTGAATAGTGTTTTGTGATTTCACCAACAGAAGAGCGAGTCTCCAAACTACTTTTAAGAGGGGAGTTTTCACTCTTAAAGAAGTGCTTGCTTCATTTTCTTCTTGCTGCTCCAAACAAGATGTTGTTTATTACTTTGAAACACTATATGTAAACCCCAGGAATATGTTAAATATGATTGAAGTCTTGGCTGTCTTTAACAAATTGAAGTTTCCAGAAATTTAGCTATGTTTAAAAACCAAAGCCATGTTTGAAGGAAAGATTTCTATTTCCAAATATGTGGTTGCCCAAACCTTTTGTATTTTCATGTCAAATTCAGCTGCCAAATAACACACATTGTACCTTAGCTGTATATATGTGTATATATATGTATAAGTATATATGTATGTATACATATCTATTCCAACACATAGACTTCAGATTTTAAAAAGCACTTAAAGAGCAGCTATGATCATATTTCCTGAGCATATGCTATTCATACGCATATAAGCATGTTTTAGAGAAAGTACTACAAGGCGTGGGTCATTTATCCTGGTAAAAATTGACCTGCACAACACGATTGGAATGGCAGAGCAGTCGATCTAGGAAAACACAGGAATTCCTAGCCAGACAAAAAAGGAGGTCAAGGAAATTGCCTTTATAATCGTCGTTGTTATCTATTTAATGTGTAATGTGCAGTGATATGAGGATGCTGACCATATACCTATGTGCATATTTCTAAACTGGTTGGTACATGCACAGAGTAAGAGAAATCCCCGAGTTTGTGATAAAAGTATATTTATTGCTCTTTCATATGCTTTACTTAATCATTTATAAAAGACAAATTAATAGTGAGTAGCAATCTCATTTTGTGTTTTGTTCAGCCTTCATTCCTACACGTTTGGAATATCTATTAATATGTATCCTTAATAGTTTTGGCACAAGCTCAACATCAATGAATGAATGATGGACACATTTTATAGTCTTCTTAAGGGATAATAATGTGGTTCTGTGACAGTGTGTCTTGATTTCTTTGGGGGCAGGGCACTCAGCTATGTCATAGGCTTAGGGAGCTGTTAGCTGTTTTCCCTCAGCTAATGCAGAGATAACATTCTTTTTGTTCCATTACATATACTTACATATATATAAATATCCATATATATATTTAGGATAGTAATATTAGAAATACATTGCAGAGTAATGTCTAAGAAAAGGGCTGATCAAATAAGCCATCTTTTGCTTTCTACTTTCATTGTGGTTGAGAATTCATATTCTATCTTTTCATATCAATGACAATGTGATGACATTGCAAAAGAGTCTTCCTGACTTGTTTCATGCATCAAATGTAATCTCTTCGCAGAAATAGGCGTATTTCTAATAAGCGATTGGAACTTTGAGTACTTGAAGTTTCGGGAGGGCTATTTTGGAGAGGATAGTGATAGGCTGCTGTTTACCTACTCTGTTGGCAAAACAGGGAGTTATGGGATTGGATTTTAGCGAAACAGGCTTAAATTAGTCTTGCAGAAGTCTGTGCATAAAATACTGGGATGAGTTGGCGACAGTTGTGTTTTTTGTTTTCAGGGACTCAGTCTGTTCTACTCATAGGGTTCAGCAGAGGGCCTGGCACAGATAAAGTACTCACCCAATGTGAATGTATAGAGAGAAGCAAGGCTTTGCTGAGCTGTCACAAAAGGCACAGCACTCCGGGGCAGCCTCAGGCATGCGGAAGGTATACATGAGGTGTGAACTGTAAGCGCGCCTGTTTCTGCAGTTCAGTGTTGTACGCAGGACTATCAGACGTGAATAGATACGGAAAAAGACTAGATGGCATTTGAAGAAACAGTAATTCTTCTAACTTTTGCAAAATGTCCTGGATATTTGCATTTCTCTTACTCCAGGAGAAAGGGTATATGAAATATGGAGTTGGGAGCTGTGGGCTGGGAGATTTCTTGCAGCTATAGATATTTCACTACTGGGTAGGAGTTGTGGGAACTCCAGCTATGAAGCGTAGCTGTTGCCTTTAAGGGGCATCTGAAGTCTAACTGTGAGATGCTAAAATACCTGCAATGTGCTTATGCACTTCTCAGGAGGTTTTCACTGAGTGCTTATTCTTTTTGAACAGGGAGGACATGTGGTCAATTACACAATATTTCCCTAACATCGAACTAGATCTCAAGGAAGATTTAATTTGAAAACTGTAAGGAAACACTTCAAATATGGAACCCAGTGAAGTCACTAGGTGTTGACAGAAAGTCCTGCAAGCTTAGAATCCCAGAGAAGGCATTGTGTCTATGTGCATGTGAACTTCTTGTCAGGAGACGAGCCAACACCAGCTTTCCTCTGAAGAATGCATTATATCTCACAGAGCCTATCTTGTCTGCTGGATTTTCAGTTGCTCAATCTCCTGAGATGTCTGGAGAAGAGAGGATGTCTTTTGTTGCAGATGTGGGCAGGGCCATCTCATTACTTTCATTAGGAATGAAAGACACACACCAGAACTTAGAAGTGTGATGGTTCTAGGAAAACATTAAGAGAACAAAATACAAAAATTACAGAATTCAGTTTAAGAAATTTTGCCAGGCAGTGGTGGCAACGCCCTTATTCCCAGCACTCAGGAGGCAGAGGCAGGAAGATCTATGTGAGTTTGTGAGTTTGAAGACAATCTAGCCTACAGAGTGAGCTCCCAGACAGCCGGAGCTACATAGAGAAACCCTGTCCTGAAAAAAAAAATTAAAAAAAAATAAATAGCAGCTCATTTTTTTGAGTCATTACATTTGAAAAGAAGCTTTTAGGTAAATATTTTCACTCCAAAACATATATGTGCATGATGAGTTCTGAGAAATTATAGCTGATTTAAAATTCAGTTTCTTACTAGGGTTCTCAATTTAAGGAACAAAATAAAATTTGTAAAAAAAACCCCTTTAAATGTGAACTATGGATATGACTTAGTCTCTGCTCTCACAAAAGAGGTATTGCTCATGTCTTGACTACCCCATGGATCCTCAGTATATGCCATGACAAAGGCTAGTAAGTGCGTGTCAGCTCATTGAATGGATGAATGCAAAGATGGATGTGAGTAGTGCCTTTTAGCAGAGATCTGCTGTTTATAGCTGGTGCTCTCTGTTGAGCTGAAGATCTAGTGATCTTGTTTGGAGGATCCAACAGGGGAGTGTGGCTTGTTTGTCGACACTTGAACGAAGAAAGGTCCTCTTAGATGCTTTTCTTCTGTGAGCATGCAGCTTCCTCGCTTAAGATAGGATAGAAAGATGCACAGCACAGCGAGGGAGAATGGAGATGCCTTCCGAGCCAACCAAATTAGCTCAATTATCCCTGGCATTCAGTGGGGTGACAGATGGCACAATCAGAACTCCTTCAGAGTTTCTACTGATCTTAGGGAGGATGGGGCTTCTGTCTGATACTAGACAGTTAAAATGTGAAATGGTTCTCCTGGACTAGGCCCACATCAGTGTTCTAATCAGGACAATGCAGGGTCAGGATCTGATAGCAGAAGTTACTGTTTGTCTGTTCCCCAGAAGAAGGTAGGGCCTGATGCCTCAGACTCCGAGAAGACTTGCAGTTCAGTAGGAGCATGAAGGAGGTTGGCACTAATGTTGTCTGTTCCATGACAGACATTCGGCATCTCTTTCACCCAACCCAATCTTCTTTCTTCTCGTTCTGTAGCATGCTCTCCCTACAGAACTTCTGTAGTTGAATTCTGACCAAGTACAGTACAGTTGCCTTTTACTAATGAACTGAGCCATGAGTGGTCCCATGTAACACCTCACCCTGTGTGTCACTGGGTGAATATTATGGAGGTGATTGTTCTGTTTTGTGTCATGATTTCTTAAGGAGGGTTACAGAGACAAATTTCCCCATGGCCTCATAACTAGGATTAATTGTGTTTCTCCTGAGCAAATAGCTCATTCTTTGTTTTACAGCCTTTGAAATCTATGTAATCATTCATGTTCCTTCTATCCATCAAGCGTGTCTAAAAGCTAAATTCATATTTATAGTTTACTCCTGACAAGTATGAGATACTCCCTCAAAAAGTTCTCTCTTGACTGGACTTCCCTTATACTTATTTTAAATTTAGGCTATCATATTGCATGGATGCATTTTTTGGCAAGCCAACTTAAATCTTGTGGGAGAGAAACATAAGAATAAAGAAATAGAAATGAAGACCATTGTGTTAATGTGACACCTTTACTCTGGTTGTTTTTCCTTCTCCAAACCTTTGCCCACAACTTATCTTCATCTAATCTCAATATTGACCACCTACCCTTGTCCAAAGTCAGATCGCTTTCCAGATTAGGGACTTGGGAGGATTTGCCCCTTACAATGAAAGCCTGGGGCTAAAACCTTTTCTATATATTACTAACTTCTAGTCATTTGAATTTTCTTAAATTTCTTCATCTATTTCATTCATAAGGTGAGTAATACTGCTTATCACATATGAAGGTTGCAAGAATACACAAATACTAGGTAAAGTGTCTTACATATTAGTCCATCTTTCAAGACAGCCACCAAAAGGGAAAAAGGCATGTTAGTATGGATACTAATCTATATAGCAAATGGTCTGTACCTTGTCAGTTTATTAGCACATCCCATAGAAGTGGGTTATATGTTGATGTGTAGAAAGAATCAGTGGAATAAAGTGAGCTGCTGTTGATATCAGTAACTGTGTTGACCAATGATGGTATTTTGTTCAATCATATAATCAACCGAAACAAGTGTCTATGCCTAAGCTATGGTTTCTGTTTTGGGACTATTGAGCAATTGAGTAGTCCCAAAGCAAGAGGACTCTCATTTCTTGAGATGATAAATATGGGTTTGTAAGAGAGCTAAAGTTACCCTCACAGCAGTACATCAAGGTGCAGGAGAGCTTTGTGGTCTAGTACTCTGAAGCTTTTAGTGTGTGGTTTTGGCCAAGTTATTTAGTCCCTGCAAGCCTCAGTTTCCTCATATCTCAGAGGGTAATATTTAACTAGCATGACTGTTTTTTTAAAATGGTACAAGTAACCAAGATATGTTACTCATAGGTAATTATTATTAATAAAAATGTTAGTTTTTCAAAACTTCAAATTCATATGAGCTTTCATGGGTCTTGCTATACCTAATGCAGTAAGATACACAGACTATGGAAACAAATCTTTAAAACAAATGATTATTACATAATGATCAGAGTAGGCTGGGCGTGGTGATGCACGCCTTCAATCCTAGCTCTTGGGAGGCAGAGACAGGTGGATCTTTCTGAATTTGAGGCCAGCCAAGTCTACATAGCTAGTTTCAGGACAGCAAACACTACATAGAGAGACCCTGTTTCAACCAAACCATACCAAAACCACAAAAAAGAATGACTAGAGTATATATACAGAAGAAAACTTTTCATAAAATTTTGAATTAATATACCATGTCTATTAGCTTTCATTTTACTGTTTAATCCTTTCACACTTATGCAAATAGAAGCCATTAATTTTACTCTCGGTGGTTTCGGTCTATATAGAGGATCCAGGGCTGTGAACTAGTTCCCTCAGCTACTCATATTGTCCTGTGTCTTGTTTAGTTCACAGTTGAACCTCAGTCTCTTGCCTTTGTGTGAAACGGGTGTAAATTTGCTCAGCTGGTTTCAGAAAAGGATTATAACCATTATTCATGAAAATTCATTATTTTGTTTTTAAAATTTTTAATTTTTAAAAATGGTAGGAAATTAAGATAAAATGTTGAAAATATTTTTTAATTTGATTAGCCTTTATTAATTTTATGCAATAATAATGAGTTTTCAATGGCATTTCATGCATGTATATAATATGCTTTGATCATCATCAATCCTCTATTACCATTCCATCATCCATTTTTCCCTCTTCTCCTTTCCAAGCCCTCTTTTTTCCATATAGCTCCATTGTTTTCTTATTTTCCCTTTAATTATTGTTGTTACATGTAAACACATATATAAATATAACAATACAACTTGCTGCCCTTCCTCCAACAGGTAAGATATTGCTGATGTGCTGTTTAGAAATGAAGAAACCACTGAAAACTGGACTGGTTTGGGGTCAAGTATTTTTGTCTCAGTGAGATTCAAGGTATTTTTTTTTTCTTTTGGGTTCACTGACTATGTAGTGAACCTGTGAGACTGGACCCGGCAGCAATGTGTGTTAGTTACACAACCTCATGGCAGAGCACCTGGACAGGGTGGTGTTCTTGTGTTTTGCTGCTTGAATCTTTCAGAAGAGAAGTGAAATTCTGTCGTCTGGGTTTCATGTGTTCACTTGATTTTCATCTGTGTTTTCTTGTAGAATTTCTCTCATGTTAGGTTTTGTGTTAGTCCATTTGGAATTAAAAGTTTAATAATTTCCCAGGCAAGGAGTTAATTGAGTGTTCGGCTCTAAATAATTTATAGCATCCCTTCTAAGGCTCAGGGAGAGAAAGTGAAAGGAATACATGAGCCCGCTAGAGAGCAAGGCTCCAGAATACTATCTTCTGGGCACAATTCAACCATTGCAATCATGGTCTCCAAGCAGCTGTGTTTGCCTGAATTGGGCATGCAGAATACTGGGCCTGTCTGTTAACAGTCTATTCTGGATCAGCAAGAGATTCACTGGACCATAGCGCAGCCTGATGAATTTCTGGCTACTGGTGGATTCTTGGGGAGATGCAGTCATTGCGTTCACTTGTGTGTACCAACATATAAGCCCACCAAGCTCCAGTGGTAAGAGAGAGTACCTGCAGCTATGATTGCAATTAACTGAAGTGGAAGATCCAATCTAATGGCACAACTGAATTACACGAAAGCAGGTGTCATCACATTTTTTTCTTTTGTGATTTGGGGACACAACCCAGGGCCTTGAATATACTATGCAAATACTGTATGATTGAGCCATGTTTCTACTATTAATTTATCATGTAGAATAATTAGGTTTGCAATTAAAATCAGAAACAGAAATGTGATAAGGCAGAAGGCCATGATAAAGGAGTAAGAAAATCATTGAGGTACCCAAAAAAGTGAAAGATGTGAATTTCCCATGAGAGCTAAAAGATGCAAATAGGGCTGGTGAGGTGGCTAAGTGGCATCAATCTGATCCCCTGGATCTGCATGATGGCAGAAGAGAATAAACTCCCTCAGGTCATCCTCTGACCTCCATACTTCTACATATGCAGCTATAGCCCGCCATAAATGTAATAAAAGTTTAAAAGTTTAAAAATGGTTAAAAGAGGTAAATATTCACTTCAGTATTATGGTTTTGTTGAGTTAATACCAGAGGTAGTTGGGAGTTTTTTTGTTTTTTTTTTAGAGTTCTTAAACCTTTCAAAGCCGTGCTCAAAGACTAGAACGCAGAAATCGGGCTGTGATATTACAGAACTCTCATATCTTTTGTATTTTACTTAATCTATTTAAGAGTGTTCAATGACCTGGCTGGTAAATAAACAGCAGTCCTGTGGTGCAAGCCTCAGAGAGAGGTGGAGTGCGGACACCCTGGTGGACTTCTCCTCTGCCCAGTTAAAACGTCGTGATGTGATGACGACATGTCCTCCCACTGCCAACATCTTAATGGCTGATGTGGAATGATAGAGCGAGGGAAGTATGGTGGTTGAGTGGTGCTGCCATGGTGGTGATCATGGGAACAGTGATCATCCAAACTCTTAACTGATACTTAATTCAGTTCAAGCTCTTGCATGTCTTGTCCCAAATTTTGGACACCTGCTTTGCTTTTACAGGGCTCTCTCTCTCTCTATATATATATATATATATTTATTATGATTTAGGTTTGCTTAATGGTTGGCATTAGTGTGTTTCAGGTACCTTTCATATTAAATAGGATTTTATATATTAATCTTGGAATTTAATCATTTGTAAGTTTGTTTCCCTACTAAATATATTTGAGTCCAAATCAAATAAAGTAAAAAAAATTGAGGAAATGATCCCTTAAAAGAAGGAAATTATTTCAATTTGTGCTTGTAAGTCTACATAAGTATATAATAAAATATTTTAATGTGTCTTTGGAATGAAAACTCTAGCTTAATTTTCATAATGGAGGGGGAAATTGGGGTGCCTAAAACTAAGCAGTATTACACACATGAAGTTTTTTATACATGTTGTTGGATTCATGTATAAACAAAGTAATTTCTATATAGTCGTTTGACTTTAAAATATATGGCAAGAGCTTTAAATCTTCCGCTTATTTCACAATGATTTTTTTCTCACCTTATTACCCACATGAAGTTTTATTTCTGTAAATGTACGTTTTGCCTACTCTAGGTTTATGTTGAGTGGTGGAGACAATGAACTGAAAATTAATAATATGTTTCAAAACCAGTCTGCACACACATTAGTTGGTCTAAGCACAGACAAGTGAAGAGGCTCAGATGCTAATACTGGTCAGGTCATGATGGGCTGTAGAAAGTTGTGGAGAGGAATGAACAGTTACAGTGAAGTGTTGAGTTAAATCTGAACCTCCCTGGGGGAACTTTGTGTCCTCCTATGGTGGGGAATTACAGAGGTGATTTCATTACTAGTTATGACATGTTGGTACATGAGGGAAAATCATGTGAACCTTTCTTTGCAGGCCTCACCTCACTCATGCTTTGAAAATCTATAACCCAGTGGCTCTGAACACACGGTCTGTTTCTTTCTCCATTCCTACATGCTTGCTGTAGAGGACACTTCACTTGCTAGAGGGATCCTATTCCTAAACTTAACCCTCCTCAGCTAGGACCAGAGTTAATCCAGTGAGTATCTATAACCTGGTCTTGGGTCCCAGAAATAGTAGAAGAAGAACCATCTGAGAACCCTCTGAAGTTTGCATAGGGTGCAGGAAGACTACAACAACTGCAATGATTATCAAATACTATTCTCTATACGCTCAACTACACATCACGTTGTTTAGTTCACTCAAAGCTTTAGAAGTCAAACCCCAGAATTAACCCCACTTAAAAAAAAGCCACAGATTTTCTAAGTTAAAGCCTGTTCTTTAAGCTTATGGTGATGCTAAGATAGAGCTGGAGTTTACTCAAAGATTGTCAACATGAAGATGTCAGTTATTGTGCTGGTCGTTGCTATGTATTGGTTATGACTGTGCATTCTTGCCATTCTTTGGGTGACCAATGTACTCAGTTTTGCCAGTTAGTTAAATGTGAATAGATATTAAATATTTCCCCTTTGCTAGGGCTCTCTCTCCCCACTTCCTACGTCTCTCTTCCTCCTCCCTTCCTTTTCCCTCAAGTTAATTTCTTGCCTCTTACCACATCACCATTCGATTAGAAGCAAAGGCCTGGTATCTGCCCATTCTCCATTCTCACCACAAACTTGGATCAGTTAAGGTAGAGCAGGGAAGCCATGATGCTGCCCGGGGACATGCTCTACAGTCTTTACCCCAGCTGCCAGAATAACTCTGGTTACATATTCTTAAGGCTCTCTGGGAATCCTAACTAGAAGCTTTGTCACAGATAACTGTATTGTGTGTCTGAAGGTACACGTCTGTTTTTTTCCTATTATTATGTGATATTTCATGTTGACCTGTCAAACTGAAAAATGCCCATATTGATTTTGCAGAAAGCCTCACATGTGAGATAAATACACTCAAAGACTCTTCACAAGTAGCTCTTTGGAGCTTCAGATGGGAAATGGATCATTCCTCAGTCTGTAATAGACCCTCTGTGAAGCTCTTCAATCAAACCTGAGAAGTCAAGGTGAAGTCGAAGGGAGGATGGGATACTCTATTAGGGCCATGGGAGTGAACTAACTGACTGAGAAAGGAACCGCAGGGGTTTGCCATATGTGGTTTTCTTCCTTTCTTCTTCTTTTTTTCCCCTTTAGCATAGAAGGATTGTCGATAACCACATGACCTTATTTGCTCTATGTGTATGATGCCCGGGTATATAATAAGGTGTGGAAGAGGTCATGTGCACCTTTGATTTCTTTCCATCTATCTTTTTTTCTGACAAGATTATTTTCAGGTTATTTTTAAGGTATATATTTGACATAGTTTTTTTTAAATTAGGTACTTTCCACTGAATAATTAGTTTTATTGTCACAATGCTGAACTAAAATGTTTTTCTCTCTTATGAAAAGCAAAAGTAAACCTTTATGAAGGTAGTGACAGGCAAATTCCTTTTTTGTTGTTATTTTTGTTTGTTTGTTTTTTCAAGACAGGGTCTCTGTGTAGTCCTGGATGTCCTGGAACTCACGTTGTAGAACAGGCTGGCCTTGAACTCACAGAAATCTGCTTGTCTCTGCTTCCTGAGTGCTAGGATTAAAGGTGTGTGCCATCACCGTCCAGCTGACAAGCAACATCCTTAGCCAGACAGAATTGGTGTAGTTTTTAAAGCAATGATCCATGTAGGTATATTTTTAAGTCTAGCATCAGGAATAACTTTGAGTTAGTTCACTTTGAATAAAGCAATACGACTAAGCTATTCTTAGTAAGGGGAACAATCTTTTAGAATCAGTTTTTTAAATATTACATTTTAAATATTTTTAAAAATTTATTCTTATTTATAAGTATGTGCATGTGCATCTGTGTTGTGTGTTTATCACATGTATGTGAGTACAGCTGGTGGCTAGGCTAGAAGAGGGTGTTGGAGCCCCTGGAGCTGGATTTAGCAGCCTGACATGGATGCTGAGAATTGAACTTGGGTCTTCTGGGAGAGCAGCCAGTGATCTCAATCAAGGAGTCATAATCTCTCTAGCCCCTCACATTTTACATTTATTAGGTGGCGCATTTCTAGCTGGACATTTCTGGGTTAACTTAAAGAAAGAAATGCCAGAATTTTCAGTGGTCTATTTAATTTGGAGGGACAGAGAATCCTGACACCAAAGTAACGAAACCATGCTTTGGAATCTCTGCTCAGATACCGAGGGTGTTTGCCAATAGTTTCCAAATGCTTAAGCGGCTATGAAATGATTGTTATCCCACAACTATGCCGTAGCTTTCCTAAGCCACAGAGACTGGGCTGTTTGTAAAGCTCCACTATTAGTATAATCTTAAGAGCGTATTAATTGCCCAGGAGGTTCGTGTATTTGTTCTGCACGTGTGATTAGAGATCACAGCAGCTTGTGCCGCATCGTCCTGGTGATGGAGAAAGCGACTAGTGTAACACTCACCACTCTTTAAGTTTCCTCCACTGCGATGCCCTTACACCTTTCTCTCGCAGGCGATTTGTAGCATCCTAAACAGAAGGATATTGCAGGGAGTTGATTCTGCTTTGATCCTTGTGCTTGTTGTCAAAGCGCTTGGGATTGAAGAGACTGTTGGCTACAATTGACTGTGACAATTAGGAGATGATCAGAGCCCTAGAGTGGAGCACTTAAAGGGTAATTTACATGTCAGTTTGTCGAATAAAAAAAAGATATTCAGCTAAGATTTTTTCCCCCCTCAGAGCCTTGTAAACTGCAATTTGTACGCTGGTAAGAAAAACCTGGCAGAGGAGTTAGGATGCCATTACCATTTGAAAAGAAGCAATCATAAGGCCGCTTCTGAGCCCTTTGTCCACTGAAAATGCTGATTTGCAGGCAGTGAGTGAAAGCGTGGAACCGGCACTAAATAAAACCTTGAGCTAGGTAACTACCCTCTACCCCAACACTGGGTGGCTTTTCAGCACCGGCTAAAGGTGCTCTTTAAAAAATAAAAATGTATCTTGAATCCTACATTTACGGTCATCACAGCACTGTTACTGAGCACGAATGTCCTCTTCCACTCCAAGAGAATCCAAGGAGATATAAGAGAGGTCAGTGGGACACAAGCCAAGAGTCAGCGGCAATCAGACTGAAGTCCCTTGGTGCATCCCACTTCTCCTTCCCTGTGCCGGCGCAGTGTTCCTCTAGCTGTTCTTTCCTGGGGCTGTCCCCCCTGCACCGCACCCGTGTGCACTTAGGTTTCTCTGTCTTTATTTATCCCGCATTTATCAATGAGAACCATCCTTCCAATATTCTTCCCGTCTGAGCATCTCTATACCCTCCTCCAGTCTGCGATTAGCTCACCTGTGCATACCAGCAAAGTTGAGTGACCAGAAAGTCTGACAGTAAAAACACATTGTAGTCACACACACACTGTCCTAAGTGGGAAATGTGGAAATTTGGTCCATGTGTTTAATAGAGAGATACATATTAACTTGAAATGGCAGGTATGGCCTACAATCCAGGCTTTGGATTCTGGACCAGAGTGAAGGATGTTTTTAGAAAGATAACACATGATTACACACGAGGTTATCTTTATCCACAATAGCTATGAATACTCATGGCTTTCATGGCCAGAGGTTGTGACCCCGGGGAGGAGTCTGTCTGTGATAACCCCACACCCCTGTACTGACATGGATCTTGGTTTTTAAAACATTCCTTTCATTAGAGAATTCACCACCTTATACTTCTGAATGTGTGGGCTTTTACTTATCTTTCCATACCTGAATCCCCAAACTTTTTTTCAGAGCAGGGTTCATTACAAGAGTCACATTTTCCTCTGGGGGGTTTCTGAAAAGCGTAGTGCATGCGAAGAGCTAAGAAAAGCTCAGGGGGATGCGCCCATGCCTCCATGACTGCTTTAGGAGGAGTCCTGCTTCCTGATAAACTTCCAAAATGGGAGGGCTTTCCTTGTGTACGTGTGCACTTCATAAACAATCGTGCACAAACAAGAGCCAAATAAGGTTGATCAAACGCATCAGTTGTTAGGTACCTAGAGGATAAGGAGAGGGGGTTAGAGAACCTTAGCATGTACCTTAGGATGGAAGAGTGGCGAGTCAGTATCAACAGCCACACACAGCAGGAGGTGTTCGTCTCCCAGGTAATGGGAAGCGATGAGCAGATGAGCCACCCTCCTATTGATTTAAGCATTTTGTTCCAGCCAGTCACAATTAACGTTGATTTGTTTTTACTTTCCGCTTATGGGTTTGCGTTTAAAACACTCAGGGAGCACTAATTGCATAAAATTCTGGTAACTGTGCCTTCTCGAGTTAGAGGTAATGAGTAGATGAATGAGAAGGTAGGGTTCCTCCATTCCGAGGCGAGAATGTAAGGACTGTTCCACCGACTGACACTGCTTCGGAAGGTGAGCTGTAATCTGAGTTTTACAGTTACGTGAAGAATGCTGGATGTGTTTCTTGGATTCTCCTTTTCCTTCAATGTTCTGTGACTTAACCACTGATTTTTACCTTATTTACAAGAGAATATTTAGGTGAATAATAGGAAAACAGTTGAAGCATGCTTCCTTGACTCTTAAGCAAATGGGGACCCCTTGAAAGCTCATTTGGAAATATTTGAAATGATGTTTTTCTTTCACTGGGGTAGTGTTTTTATATTGTACAAATTGCCATGTTGTGACAAAATAAATTACTGAAATGCTTTGGAAAGTTCCTTAGAAACCTGCCTAAGGAAACAATGTGTACATTTTTGTAGTTAATTCACGTGTCAGCTTATTGAAATGCTGCTGCTGCTGGAAAGTCCTCGAATTTTTGGCAGAACGTTTACTGTCTTGTTTTAATGAGCACATTTCTCTATACTTTCTGAAAGCTACACTTGGGTTGCCAGATGTGATATAAAGTAAAATAATAAGAATAACACGTCACTAATTTGTACTTCTATAATTAATAAGTGTTATTTCAATGAGCATGGCTCAAGTACCTGCTAACATTTTTAATCTGTTAACCCTAGGTGGCACTCTGATTGGATAGAAATTATAACCATATATTGAATGCATAATTCAACTATTGATAGATAGTTATTTATAGATGATTTTGCCATTTATTGTCAGAGTAAATAAACCAACAAGCTTGATTCAGAAGTCAGAATTTTAAACTCCTAGATGTTGAACTTAATTCTCCACATCATGTTGTCGGGTCAAGTTGGGCGTTGCTAGTTCCTATATACAATGGCGTCTGATTAATCCTTTAGTAAAATGGGGACTTCTGAGATGCTGGCTGAGCAGTGTGGCTTACCTGTATTTACCAGGCTTGGATTGGAGTCAGGGGGCTGCAGTGTAGAGACCTGAATGATGCCATGAGCAAGTACTAGATTTGTGAGTCATTATTTTTCCTGTGTGGCAGTACAGAAGCTACATATTGTCACCAAACTTGATACCTGTGTGACTGTGATCCTGGTAAGGTCTTCTGGAAAGACCCTGTTTGCTGGCATTTTTTATTTTGGCTACAATAGTCCAATGCACATGACAGACAATTATACCAATATTTATAGAGAACCAAGCTTCTGATTTATCCTTTTAGTTAGTATTCATTTTTCATTGTCCTCATCTTGGAGATTTCTATGACCACACAGAAAGATCATTTCAACAAGTAAGTTTAGAGCTCATGCCCCATCCTTTGCCTGCCTGCACCAGTGGGCATTTTCCTAGGAAGCCCATGCTAGAGTTGGGCCTTCTTACCCCTGGAGAACTTTTTGAATCTTCATTTTTCTACCTGATAGCCTTCCCTGAGCTGCAGAAGCCTGCTCAATTCTCCCCCAGCCATGGGAATGTTGAGGGAACTTATTCCTGACAAGAACAGTCTGCAGCCAGAGAGAGCTAAGCATCTGTGGATAATGATTCCAGCCAGGTGTCCTTTGCACAGGCAGTTCTGAGAGGCACCCACATGCTTCTTAGAGGCCCCGTTGTCACCAGATGGGATTCCATGAATCCTTTTGTACTTTTTTTATTTTCTTTATTCATATTTCTGGGGATAACCAATGTGCAGCCAAGCCCTAGTGTTAGGCTTTGCTTTCAGGGTTAACTCCAGCTAAAATAAACTTGAAACTCGTCTCTGTCTAGCATGAAGCACTTTTCTCACCCTCTAGCCAGGTCCTTCGGTCTCCCCAGCGTTTACTAATTACCGGAGAGGAGAGTTCTGCAACTCTATGTATTACTAAAACCAAGTCATGTAGGTTATGGGGTGAATCATTCACCACTTCTCCTGAGTTCTCTTTTGTTAAGGAAAGCAATTGTTGGATGCCACTGCATGTGAGTGCAGAGAATGGAAGAAATCCCAAGTGAATGTTTATAGTTTGACATGGGCACAGTCTTATCTAGGACCCCAATGCCTCACACCCATTAGAGGGGCAAATCCTTCCCACGTGAGACTCAAAGGAATGTCAAAGCCTGCCTCTAGTCAGGCTATGAATGTTGAGGGTGTATGTACAAACTACATCGTTCACAGCTTCCTTCTCCAGGATGATGGTTACAATCTGAGAGGATGGCTACAATGAGACTGCTCCCCTATAGAGAGTTCTGATCAAGATTAGCTAAACCTACTTCCTCAGTTGTATGCCATAAACCATCTCATTGCTCAGCTGTATATAATAAACCTACCTCTTCATTCCAGATGTATAAAATAAACTCAGTGAGGTCCCAGGTTGCTGTTGTAGTTGATGCCCTCCATCAGAGTGAGTGCAACCTACAAGTGCAGCTTTTCTGAACATGTGCATTTGTGTCTGCCCTTTCTTCATTGCCCCATTAGCTGTACCTCTGTAGGAATGTAGAGTGTATCACTAAGGATACCCATGTTCGTGTGCATTGTTCCAAGCATAGTACTCGAGATACTACCAGTAAAAACTATTAGCAACCTACCTTACAGATGTAGAAACAGGTGCAGAGAAAATGTGATTCATTTTTTTCAAGACTGTAAACTTAGTCCTAGTCATTACTTCATAGTCTTCAATATAGAATTTGTAGAACCTAAACACTATATAATGTACAATGAATTTATAAGATGAAAAGTTTAAAACCACACATATGTAATATGTATACATAAGAAGCACATGTGTCTAATGTGTACACATTACAAAGTCTAGAAACACAGATTTAAAGTGAAATGAAAGTTTCTTTATAAAATACAAGTTGGAATCACTAACAGGATAACACAGCAGGGGGTAGAGACAAATTTCATCATATAATATGGCAAGCATTTTCTTTAAAATATCTTCATGCCAATATATAATTAAATAACATTTGTAAAGTATTTGTTCCATCATGAGATCTAGACCCCATAAACCTTCCCCACCTCCACAGTGCCCTTATACTTACCCAAATTTCATAAACATCCATGGAATTAAGTAAGTTCAGATTGTGGAATATTGACCTCAATGAAATAGAATTTTTAGGTGATCAATTTCACTCAAAAATTGGTCAAGGGCCCACAGTCAAACATTATACCAAGCTCGGGGAATCCTACTGAACAGAGAAAAGAAGGGTGTAAGAACCAGAGCGGTCAAGGATATCACAAGAAAACCCATAGAAACAACTGACCTGACTCATAGGAACTCACAGAGCCTGAACCCACAATGCGGAAACCTGCATGGGACTGACCTAGGCTCTCTACATATATGTGATAGTGCAGTTGTAGCTTGGTCTATTTGTGGAACTCCTAACAATGGGAGCAGGGGCTGTCGCTAGCACTTTGGCTGGTTCTTGGGAACCTACTACTCATACTGTGTTGTCTTGCCTAGGCTTAATACAAGGAGAGATGCTTAGTCTTACTGCTTGATTTGTCATTCTTTATTGATACCCATGGGAAGCCTGCCCTTTCTGAACAGAAACAGAGGAAGAGTAGATGGAGGGGCAGAGGTAAGGTGAGGGAGGTAATGGGAGGAGAGGAGGGAGGGGAAACTGTGGCTGAGATATAAAATATATAAATAAATTTAATAAAAATTTGCACATGCAAAAAATTGGTCAAGGCATATTTCAAGATGACTTTCTATTTGAAAAAATTAAAATCTTAGTAGTGTTTTACATAATTTAAGATATAGTATTTGTAAAATTATAATATGGTTCTCAAATATGGTGACTTTGGTTAACTTAAAGCTGCAGGAGACCAAGGGCAGCAGAAGATTACATATGATGCTCTAATAGGCAGAAAGTGTGATGGACAGAAGTTGACTGCTGTCAACATGAACTTTTGCAGGCAAAGAAAGTCTACCAGATTTCTAGGGTCCATTTTCCATTCATGAAGGGTGAAGAAGATAGTGATACATCTTTATTACAAAACTTGGGGAACTGAGAACCGATTGTAATTCTTTTCAGATTTTCGTATCTTGAAAAATTGATGCATTTGAAAGATATTACAATAGATAACTCCTAGGAACTGTCTGTAGCCATGATTTTTATAAATCTAGCACTTTTATCCCATTGCATTTTCTGGAGCAGAGTTAGAGGTTCAGTCATGCAAATCTTTCTTGACTTCATATTGATAGAACTTCTATTTTGTTCAAATTGCCATTGCCATTAGGAATGCAATGATACAATATTTTCCATGACCTTCATGCAATTGAACAAAGCATAAAGGTGAGCAGATGCAATCACCGTTTGGAGTTACTATTGGAGTTCTCATGGCAACTGTCCTAAGTGGAGTTCCTCAAGAGTGGAAGAGCAAACTATACTTTCCTAAGCTATTATAATTGGAAAAACAGTTAAAATTCCCCAAACCAGATCAGGATCTTTCATGGTGATCAATAGGAGCTATGTGCCAAACAAATTAGAGCTTGCAGTGCTGCAGGCCTATAAAAGAAACAACTCATGGTTTTCCATGCTGAATTTGGATGGGCATATTTGAGGGTGGATTCAATACAAACTAAAAGACCCTCAAAATGAGTATGAATGACTAAAATCCTTATGATTTTTTTGTGAATTTTCTGTAATGAGAGCCTAACACCTTTGCCTATAGATTAAGTTATTCAATTGGCTGAATGCTAATAAAAAATTTAAAATGCAAACAATAAAAAGGAACATGCTTATTGCATGTTTGGTTTTAGACCAATGCTTATGCATGAACACTAATTAGGATTAAGGTTTATAAATCAGAGCAGCTACTGCATGAGTAAATACAAACCAGAGAAATGACCCAGAAAAGTAAGACATACCTGTATTGTGATGCAAGTACTGGGAGCAATCAGGGAAATTTTTAGATCAGAGACTGTGATTCTGGGCAACCATTTTATTCATCAGGTTTTTGTTAACCCTCTTCCTAAATGTTGATTTTTACCAAGATGTCTACCCCTATTCACAGAGTTTCCAGTCTAGAGAAGGATAGACAGGCAGTGAGCAATCACATAATGAATATTCATGGAGAGACAGAGATGACAAGTCTGAAAGATCTACAGTTCCATAAAAAGCACACAGTAAAGGATTCAGCCCTCGGGAGGGAGATAGGAAAGACTCCCAGAAGGCCATTCTTCAAACGTAATCTGCAGGATGAGTTGAAGTTGTGTAGGCAAAAAGTGAGAGGAACGATAAACCTCTCAGGTGGCATGTGTAAAAAGCTCCAAAAGGATGGAACTCATTCATTCAGACTGTGTAGTAGGAAAACCATCGTGGAGTAGGAGAGGAAGAGGAAGAGGAAAATGAGTTGATGCTAGAGAACCAACTAGTTCTAGATCAGTATATAGAGCCCCGTGGTTCATGCTAAAGATCTGGTTATTGAGTCGGACCAATGGTGTTCATCTGTGAACTATTATGGCTTCTAATGGACGTTGGGCAATGTCTGGAGATACCGTTGGTTGTCATAGGTTGACAGTGCTACTGGTGTTTCATAGGTAGAGGCAAGTGAGTGGCTAACATTTCTTTAGTGCAGGATTTACAGCAGGGGATTATCTGCTTTAAAGTGCTACCAATGTTAAGAAATCTTGACAATGACATTTCTTCAAAGAATTTTAAGAAAGTGAAAGTAGAGGACAGGACCAGAGTTGTATTCAAATAGTTCATTGTGGTTGTGATGAAAACATGAACAGGAATGGCAGCCAGAATGAGCTAGTGTGGTTTGCTAGCTGAGGACATGAATGACGGGGGGGAGCCTAGATTACTATGATGGCAAAGAACGTGACTGATTTTGTTGTCAGGAAAAACTACATTCATAACACAGTCTTAGAAGGTGAAAGTAAGGCCAAAAGATGCCATGCATGGCATGACTTCTTCTTTGTAGGAAAATGTTTGTAGTAAAATTTAAAAATTGCTTCTTTGTAGCAAAACATTTGTAATTTTGCACAGACAAAATTACAAAGGCTGTAAACTAACATGGCATCATCACAGTAATGTTTCAATGTATTTACTTATTATTTACTTTCATGTATTTATAATGAACATGCATTATTTTTACAATAAAAATAAAAAGTTAAGTATAATTCTCTATTTCAAATTCATCTTTTCAAATGTATTCTAGATAGTCATGAAGCTATACACACCATACTTCCCATCAAATATTTTTTTATAATTCCTAGATTATGAAAATAGAAATCACAGGAATATGTGAAAGGGGAGAGAGATCAAGGTTCCAAGCAGAATATGCGTTTATGAGTACTGACTAGTATTCCCTTTTTTCAATGGTGGGAACATGGGACCTCTGGGTCTTTCTGTGAACTTTACTGATCAGCCCAATTTTTAGTTTTCTCAGAGTATCTATTTTCATGTCACCTAACTTTTCAAGGCAAGGGTATTATTTTTTTCTGTAAGCTAAAAACTGATATTTTTCTTAAAGACTTTAGTCAAAACCTACCTAGTTATAGATGCATCTCATGACCTGCTTCATATTGGGTAGTCACTGAAATCTACAGACCAGAATTTCTTTGTTTTGGGTCACAGATATATATGACTTAGAGTCTACTTCTTAGAGATGTTTTATGGTAAATAGTTTCACAGTCATGATGTGACTGAATTAGCCAGTAGGTTAGTAGAACAATGTGGGTTAAAATAACTGACTCCAACCCCCAAATCTCTCTCTCTTATTTATTTATTTATTTTTGGTTTTTCGAGACAGGGTTTCTCTGTAGCTTT
>LOJH01000498.1:56681-85443 GCA_001685095.1 Ellobius talpinus | reverse complement strand
AATAGGACTCCCCATGTGTTTGAGTCAATACCTAGATACGTGTGTTTACAGGATGTTTCTGTAAATGGTTATTAGAGTCTGGTGTTTGTGCTTATGTGGTCTTTACCTTTGCTCCATCTAATCCATGACTTTCTTCTTTTTCCTTTTTCTTTTTAAAGACATTTATGTGCGTGTGTGTGTGTGTAAGTGTGTTTTGCCTGCATGCATGATGTGTATTCCTGTTGCATGTAGAGGCCAGAAGAGGGCATCATATCTGGAGTTACAACTAGTTGTGAGCTGTCACATGGGTGCTGGTAACTGAGCCGGGTCCTCTGCAATAGCAGCAAGGACTCTTAACTGCTGAGCCATCTCTCCACCCCATTGTCTAATATTTCTTTTGTGACTTAAGAATGTAGATTTTTTTGTGAATGCTACAGTTTTACATTCATATCGTGTAATGTTTGGACATGCAGAAAATAAAGGCAAGAGTAAGCTCACCTATAATCTCACCATTGAGAGTTAAACATTGCTATATTTTGATTGTTTTTTTTTAAATCTTCTGGCTTATTGTTTTATGTACCAAAAATTTATGTATTGCTTTACAATTAAAAAAAATGTTTCTTCTCTTGTGTACTGTCTTCAAGTTCTACTTCTTTCTTTTTCTTTCCGATTTATTTATTTAAGTTTATGTGGAAATGTATGTGCCTGAGTTTATGGAAGTGAACCATGTTCATGCAGGTATCCACAGAAGTCAGGAGAAGTATCAGGTCCTCTGGAACCGGAGTTACAGATGGTTCTGAGCCACCATGTGGGAGCTGGGAATCAAACCCAGGTCCTCCGGAAGAGAAGTCAGTGCTCTTAACTTTTGAGCCATCCCTCCAGCCCTAAGATTTTTTTCCTGACTGTTTGCTTTGTTTGTGACAGGGTCTCACTATGTAGATCTGTCTTTCCTGGTACTCACTGTGCTGATCAGGCCTGTCTCAAACTCACAGAGAACCACATCCTCTGCCTCCCAAGTTCTGAAATTAAAGGTGTGCCACCATGCCAGGCCTTGTACTCATTTCTTTTACACTGTGGGTTCATGTGGGGTTGATGTAACATACCTGAGTGCTAAAAACAGGATCCAGTTTGTGCTGTAGGAGATTATCTCTCAGCACCTGCACACAGTTTTGCTCTTATTGATATGTTTTTTTTCTGCTGTGAATCAGTGATTTAGTTTTCAATCTTTGTTAACACTTATTTCTAGCTTGAAATAAGAGGAATTACCTAAAAATAGCCAAAGATAATTATCTGAGACTTTAAAGTAGCATGAAGCAATACATTGATAACTTTAATTCTTAGGTTTAAAAAAGTTTAGCTCTTTTATTGGCTTTCTGCAAGAGGAGGAAGTTGGGGCCAACTACATGGTTGATGCTCCTCTCTGCATGAAGGATCCTACTTTTGGCAGCTAGCGAATAAGTTTCAGTATTTTAAGAAAAAGTAGCTCATTCCTTTCACACTTAGTTGATTTAATCCCCTTCTACATGGCAGACACTGTTGTAGTCATAGAGATAGGCCAGCAAATAAAAAACAGGTTGAAATATGTTTTGGTGATAGTTTAGTACTTAGGAGTAAAGTAGTTGAATCTTTATGCTTCCTACTAAATTTTCCACTTTAAGAATGAATTGCACTCCATCTTCTAAATTCAGAATCTGCTTTGAGTCATGTATGTAGAGGTTCATTATTACAGAATTATTCTGACGTCATGTCTTTGTTTTCAAAGACCTCTTTCACTGGTTATTCTCCCCAGTTCTAATTTTCAGCAGGTAAAAAAAGCAAGCAGAAATAGTGGCCCAAACCACTTTTGATGAATTCAGCATTAATACCTTAATTTTTAAATATATATCATCTCTTGAAGAGGAGAAAAGGAAGCCAGGAGAGGTAAGAGCATCCATGCTGCTCTAACCTTGTTCAAGAGCACATAATGGGTGCAAAAGCCTGAGAGGCTTTTTTCACTCAGATAGAGCTGAACAGGTGTTTACTTGTAGTGCTGGGCTTTGCCACTTGTGATCAGTAATAAAGAAGCATGAATAGCAAAGAAGAAAGATAAAAAAGAGAAAGACAAAGTCCAAAAGACCAAACATGTCCTGAATTCATACACAGAGTCCATGCGGTTCTAGATATGAGCACATGAAAGACAGTGAAGCATAGAGAAATTAAGAAACAGGATTTCATGGTTGTCTTGGTGGTTTCCTCACCCATTTCTTTCAGATTGAGTATGCGCTAGTTTCTCAGTCAGACTTCAGGAGAGATGAACTTTCTGCATAGAACTGGATAGTTTTTTTTAAATCATAATTCAGGATATTTCACAGGTTGTGACATAGACGTATTGAGAATCTAAACATTTGCTGCATCAGAAATCAGCCTGGGTTTTGTGTTGCTGTGTAAGAATGAAGTGTTTGTTAGTCTCTTCAGAAGCTGACGAGAGAAGTATCTGCTCTAAGTGAACCGAGAAAAGATAAGGGAGTCAATGAGACCAGGACTCCTGGAGTTAAATGGCTCAGTCTGTGGACTAGCGTGGAGCTGCTGACTAGGGTCTGAAGATGCAGCCCGTCAGCTAAGAGAGACCACCAAATTGTTTACAAATGGTGAAACAGCCAGGAGAGCAAAGGGCAGGGAAGACAGTGAAGGCAGGTAAGGAAGGAAGAGCACAGATGGGCAGAGGGAGCTGTAATGAATTATAGACAGCATAATTGCTCTGGAGTTTTATTGTTAGTTCATTACTGGTGAAAACACTATTCTTTAGGTAGGGTGGTATAAATTACATTTATAATTACTTTGGTATGTGATTACCTAGGAACAAGGAATATAATAAAGTCATGTTTATAGAGATGATAGAAAATCCTATTTAGAGAAAAAAAATCCTCTTTAGCGTATTCAATGTTTTGTGAACAAAGATGTCCAGGCTGCAGATTAACATACCTTTGGTGGTGCTGGGATTATTTGTGCAGCGTCACGTGACCAAATACATGCTGTGGCACAAGTTTGTCTTCTAATATATTTATTATTCCTATTTTAGCATTTGGTGCTTACTTTTGAAAAAGGTAAGCTATGATATCTCAAAGTCGGCAAGTATTCTACACTATTCATAAACCTGAAGCACCATCAATGCTTATTATTAACTGTGGTTGAGAAATAGATACATATAGCAACGGAATCTCATTATGTAGCTTTGACTGCCTGGAAGTCATTATATAGATTGGGTTGACCTTGAAGATCACAGAGATCTTCCTGCCTCCTCTGCCTCCCTTGGATTAAAGGTGTAAGCACCTACATCTTGCATGAACATTATCTTTATTGACATAAGAGAAAGCAGGGATGAGGTCATTGTGTTTAAAGGACATGCACAGAATGTCTCAAATTGTGGCCTTTAGCCACACCTTGTACAGGGGTTGATGTTGGTGGACACATGTTACCAATGGAACATCCTTCTTACTCTGGTCTTCAGAGGCTTCCAAATTCTCAGGATCTAGAATGATTCCTTGATGCTGTAATTCTGTTTGTTCATGGCAAATGAAGAGATTTTTTCCCCCTCTTTGAAAAGGTGTTTTTCTTTTAAATAGGAGAATCCTTGGGGGCTTCAGTAGGACAATGCATCACTTATATTAATTGTTCAAGAATTTAATACAGAAAATCTTTAAAATGGACAATAGTGGAAATGTAGCCATATATACATACACATCTCTCTATATAGCATGTACATTTACATACACATATGTATATACTATAAAAAATGGAATTATAAGGTAGGAAATAAAAATAATTTACTTCTATCTTAAGGTGACTCAATCTAGTTGGGTGGAAGATATAAAAATGTTTTTAAAAATTGGTTGTTGTATGTTCAGCATCTATTTATCAACAAAAGTCAATAAAATATCTTCCAAATACAGAGATGAAGAAGGTTTCATTAAATCTTTGGAGAGATTTTATTTATTTTTCACTTTTAGTGGGGGATATGTACATACAAAATGTACTATATATGCAAGACAGGGGAGTCTCAGGCCCCCCTCATGGAGCACAGCCATACTAGAAAGATGCTGCCTCTTCCACAAGCAAGACCAAGGGACTGGCAGAAGAATGGCAGTCCTAGTTTTGCTTAAGATGGTGGTGACTTTAGGTGTGTTGTCTTCCTGAATCACTTTTTAAGGCAGTGGCTTTCTCTGGCTTGTTTCCCCAGCCCTTTAGGCTAAGGAGGAGAGAACAAGTTTTGGTAATTACCCCAGAGTGTCCCATAACAGAGATACAGCAGCCTGACCTCCTGACTGCAGGAAACACAGATAGAGTCTTTTAGAGAGGAGTGGTTCAGACTGTTTCCCTTAAAAATAGGGCCCTTGAGAGGAGTCATAATGGATTGGCAGAGCTGCAGAAGGTGATGCTACAGGAAGGGATCCCAGTTGGAGGCCATGGAAATCTGGTTGGGTAGCACCGAAAGCCGTGAATACGCACTGGGGACAGTTGGGAAGTGGAGCCACAGGGGATTGGAAAAGTCCGTAAGACTGGAATCTTAATTGGGAGGCTTAGATGCTGAAGTAGAGTTCACGATAACAAATGGGAAGAACAGGTATTAGTAAAGGGCATCGATCTGAAGAGAGATTTAACCAGAGAGGACTAAGATGACTTGGTTCTTAAGACGGAGTTTAAGGGAACAGAGTTGAGAAGTGGGCCAGTATCAAGCTACCATGACACAACAGGAGATAGGAAGGAGCTGCGTAGAGATACAGATCCAAGGCCTGCAGAGGGATGAGGTTAAATAACTGACTTTCTACCTCTTGAGACCTTCTAGTCCCTAAAAGCGTCTACGTTATACTTAAGGGCCCACCATCTTCTCAAGAGATGAAATAAACATTATGGCAACTTCCTTGCACCCTCCTTCCCGTCTCAGTTTCAAACATTTCCTGACTCTGCCTTGTTGCCCTTCTTCCTTTGGTTCTTCAGGGAGTCAACACGGCTGCCATGCCAAAGCACATCCATGTCTAACATCCTCTGCAGGCTGACCACTGTGTCTGGAATAAATTCTAACCCCTAAGTACCTCGAATTTTCAGCTCTCCTTTGCTTACTTAATTTATTATGCTTCAGCCTTCTGACTTCTTTTGTATTTCTTCTGCTCACCTCAAGACATTTCTACCTACTCTCTTCTTTCCCTGAGTGTCTCTCTTAGAAAGAACTGAAGTGTCCAGGTCTTCCCTGGGTGACTAATCTTAAGTGTTGTGTCTGGATTATTTCATTTTGCCATGAAAAAAAATTGTGTGTGTGTGTGTGAGTGCCTGTGCATGCGTGTATGTGTACAAGTATATACATGCACATGTGCAGCCTACACATGTCCAGAGGTCAGAGGACAGATTGTATGAGTTTGTTCTCTTCTTCCACCATGTAGGTCTGTCTCAGGGATTAAACTCAGGTTTTCAGCCCTGGCAGAAAGTGCCTTTACAGCTGAGTCAATTCTTCTGTCATTTCTTAAGAAGCCGGTCACCACCTTCACATGTAGAAAAAGTGAAATGTCCCCAGTTCAGTCTTTATTTCTTTTCACCAAATAGCATTTTCTTTGCTAACGCTTTTGAAGTTCATAACTGGGAGTGTCTAGCTGCCTCACTTCTGTGTTCACACCGCCGTGAGAATTAAAGCTGGAGGAGAGCTCCTTTGTCTTATCCGGCGCTGAGGACTCTGTACCAACTAAGGGCTTTGAGCATAGTAGATGCTCAATAAGTGTTTGTTAAGTGACGGTGGATGAAAAGAAGAGCGAGAGAGGGTGTGGCAATAGGGAGAAGCTTGCCCATTGCCAAGCGAATGGTCCAGGGGACAGGATAAATTGTATAGAGATTTCTCTATGTTAGCTCAGTTGTTGTATTTTTACATACCAGCTTATTGATGGTAGGCAAATGGATTAAAAGTCTTTTAGTAGTGATGGGTTGTGGTTGTTGTAGAGGAAAGAAGACTACCCTGAGATAAAAAAAAAAGAAATCTTGGCTAATCCACTGGGTGAGCGAGCTCAGGCAGCATTCACTATGGAATTTCGAGACAGAAGCACAGGGTACAAGTGTTGGCGAGGTCAGATGAGGTGAGTTTGCGACACGTACAATCGCTCTTCTTGTGCTTGGTTTTTCTGTAGCATCTCACAGAGCATTACGTTTGAGTGGGGATAGCCTTCTCATTTCTACTGCCTTCCTTTGCCAGTATAGGATTGATCCTTCAACACACATTGGTATGCTCTGTGGGGTCTGATTCTCAAGCATCTTAACAGATGGAGTTTACAAGTTTATTTTCTAATAGAAATAGTAATTTCAAGACAAGGAAGGGGTTGTAGGAGCTATTTATTTTCACTTTTTAAAAGTAATACCTTCCTGGCGAGCATGCACATAAATAAGCAGGCGACTCCACAGCTTTCTTGGAAGGCGACAGCCACTGTAGGTATGGGAGAAGCTCTCTGGCCAGCCTCAGCTTTCCTGTGCTTGTCTTGCACTTGTGTTGGCACCGTTGGCAGATTTTATTATTAGCGGTGTGTCTTACAAGCCATTCATTCATGGAATATGGCACTGGGAGAGGAATTTGAATGTGAAAATAAAATTGTCATTGTTTTTCAGGGGCTTTGGGAGTACATCCCATAATGGAAGAGCATCCCTAAATAGTGAGACCTAAATTTGGGAGAAAAGGTGAAGGGAGGGAGATGTCCTCAGTGGGCTCGTTTGACACTGAAAAGTGAAGGTTTTGTTGTGTGCCCTGCTAGTTGCCCAGCCAGTCTCAAGCTGGCACTGTGGGTTTGCTGTAGTTGCTATGTCTGAGCTGAGGAGAGCAGACAGCTGCTTGCTTGCATTCCGCAGCCTCACAGTGTGTTTTTGATTTTGCATTTTAAAAATAAGGTGAATGATCTCAAAAGGAAATCGTTGCCGGTGATTTTATGTTTTGCCTTTTTCTAATGGACAATTAAAAAGCAATCCTGGTCCCATTCCAGAGATTTTCTCATTTCTTAGTACAGCTGTAATTTAGGCACATTGAATAGTGTAATGGTGTTATTAGATATTATCGAGTTTATTTTATTCATGGAAGTATGTGACACACCTTATTTGCATTCTTTCAGAGGAAATGTCCTGGAATGGGTTTTGTCTTAGTTCCTTTTTGAGTGTGTCATAAGGTATGTGTTGGAATTGGACTTCCTAAGAACAAGAATAGAGTTTCTTTCTTTTCTTCTTTTTTTAAGTTTTGGAGCACACACTGGCTTTCAAGCTCTGAGGAGTTTCAATGACTATTGTTGCTTGTTTTCTCACAGAATTCCAAGTCCTACTGTGACACACTTCCTATCTAGTAGCAGATTTTTTTTATATATTTCAAACTAGGATAAACTCTAATTAGTTTTCTTCAGAAAATGTTTTGTAAGTTTGTTTTTCACCATCTTGGAGGTACTTGGAGGTACTCCAGGCTACTAACAAACCAGAGCAAAGGATAACTGCCTTAGCTAGTTGTATGTTGTCAGCTTTCTACCCCAAAATATCAAAACTATGATCTAGTGTTTGATTTCTGATGGACTTACACTTCAGTATAATGTCATGTGTTACCAAATGCTCAAAGAGGAGGGTGTGGATCCTGAAAGATGGCTTTTGCAGGAGGCTTTTACACAACTTAATCCAAAGAGCAAAAAGAACAGAGAACACTAGTGTATTGGGGCAGAAGGAATAAGGTAAATCAATTAAATGTTAGAGAATTCTCCAAAAAAATAAAATGGCTTAACCCAACTCAGTTCTAACAATAGCATTCTCATCATTGAAACCAATAATCCCATCATAAATGCATAATGACTTAAAAAAGGACTCTCTTATTAAGTATTTTTTTTGCCTGATTGATTTTGAACCAATTATTGAAACCAGATATTGCTTTAAGAATGATAAAGTTTTCTTCCAAGTATGTACGGAGCATCTCACACGAGAAAGCTAAAAGGAGTAATTTGCAAATAAATTCACCTGCTGAATTTGTGCCTGGAGCCTCCCGTCTTTACCTAATTCATTTTTGGCTCTTGCTTAGCTCTAGCCATGGCGACACACTGAGAAATTCATGCCAAGTCCTTGCGGGTTGCTGGAACAGTTGCACAGGGCCATGGTGAGTGAGTGAGGAGAGAACAAGCCCCTAGGTTTGGGTCCCACTCAGTAAGGGTTCCTCAGATTTGGTCCGTGGCAGTTCCTGAAGACCCATTGTGTAGCTGGCTAATTGGTACTGTTAGCCTGTTGCCATTACATGGATCCAGAAAGGCGATTTGGTCTCTCTCCACATTCAGAGCTGGGTTTTTAACACACTAGCAGTCCTGGACTGTGAGTTCAGGATCCGTTAATTTGATACTCAAATCTAGATCTGCACTGTGCCTTCAGGGTAGTATTACAAAAATTTTGTGGTGTCCAGAGATCTTCTACAGCTGTATCCAAAGTTCAAAATGAGATTTGGGTAAGCAGGCAGGTAGAAGGAGACGTCACACTACTCAGAAACCATTCTGTTTTCTTGTTCAAATGTTTTTTTTGGCAGGGAGGTCTGTTTTGGGCTTCCTGCATTTTTTTTTTGCCTGGTGATCTGCAGGGTAATTGCATTCCAAGAGATAGCCTAGGTTGCCTTCCTGCTCAAACTGGAGGAGGTGTCCCTGTGTGACAGATACCTCTGGTCCTAGTCTCCTTGAGGTGGCCATCTCTTATCACCTAGTTAATTCGGGGGACATCTGATGGCCACTCCTGTGAGTTTGAATTTATTTCCACTCTAACTTTCTCCAAGAAATAAGATACTTTTTAAAAAAGAGGGTGTCTGACATTATTTGGAGAGGGACCTCTTTTTTTTGTTAGACATTTCTTACCTTTGCTATGTAGTACAAATACAAATGGAACTTTTCTTCATTCAACGGTGTTGCTTGAAGTTCTCAACTTCGGCTCACTTTTACCTTATACATTTTGTTCTTTCCACCTGAATGTTTATTTACGCATCTTTCTTCTTGGCTCCCCCTTATTTTTGTGTCTGCTTACATTTTAGGATTGGCTAGGAGAATAAAATGAGTTTCAAACAACACACAGAGAGACTAAAACTTAATGAAGTTGTGAAAAATAGCCCTCTCTTTCCTATACCAGACTGATTTAGAAGGAACTTGATTTGCCTCATTCTGCTTTAGGCTACTAAGGTTTTCATTCAGGGGCTCTGTTTATTTGCACCTGATTTCTTTCGCTGGTGCCAAGGTCAAGGGCTTGATCCTCATAGGGGCTGCACGTTTCCCCAAGAGTGTATAGAGAGCTAGCATGGTCACCGGAAAATAATGCAGGATCTGGAAGGGCCCAGGGACTTGAGCGGTGGGTTACACTGCAGAGGGCTCCTGTCATTCCTTACGTATGTACAGAATGTGCCACTCAAGATGTGAGCTTGTCATTCAGCCTCCTTGGATCTCTGTCTCCTCATCCTCTGTTGAGTGGAGATAAGATTGCCTCCTTTTCTACCTTACCCGGGATCTGGGAAGATTAGATATTGTCCTCCAGGTCCTTATACAAAGGTACTTGCATTATCCTAAACAAGATTAGTCAACAGATAGAAGGAAAAAAAACAAAAAGCCCAGCATTTAAAGGCTCTCTCCCCAGTGTATTGCTTAATACTTTTGAATACTAGTAGTTAGCAGCCCAGTCCACCGACTTTGGTTTAGTTGGGGAAGGTTCGTTGTGAGGCCTTTCTATTAATTTATAAGGTTAAGAATTGTTTGATAGTGAACATTTGTATTAATAGAAACAAAGTGTGCTTTCAATCTGAAACAGGTTTTATTTGAAAAGAAGGTGTAGGGGAAGGGCTCTAGGAACATATGTGCCACTGAGGGATATTTGCATATATTTGATCTTCAAGCACGCTCCAGCGATTTTCACAGTAAACCTTGGAGTTTGAAGTTGTGTAGCAAAGAGCCGCTGCCATAGTATGGCAATACAGTCGCTCTCTCCAGCTTTATTGCGGCATACAGCGACAACTTCATTTTTACCGTTAAAAAAAATTCTCTTCACTTAATTCAGACAGTGACCTGCAGGCCTCATTCTGACTGAAGGAGCCATTCAGAATACTTCCAGACAAAAGCCGGACTTTTTCCTAGCAACCAGATCAAAGGCAGATCTCCCAGAATAGCTCCCGCCCAGGTTTCCTTTGGCGCTTAGGTTCACAAGGATTCTGAGGCCCGTGGTATCCAGTTCAAACTGCTCTTTCAAACTGAAATGGAAAGGAAAACTCCTGAGGAATTTTCGTAGCCTCGGAAAGCTGGCGAGCCTTGCAACGCCACTTAATCTTGGGAGGACGTGGTGGTCGTTTGCAGCATCTCTAACTTGGTTATCGCTTGCATCTGCGTGCACCTTCTGCCGGGCTCCCAGAGAATGGACGCTCTGTTTCCTCTCTGTCGGTACCTAGTATCAGCTATGCCCAGGAGCCGGCTGATGAAGACTTCCTGTTTGTTTTGAGTCATTCTTAGGGTGATAAATATACTTTAGCTTTCTGCTAAGAAAGAAACCAGCTGCTCTGAACTAAAAGGAAAAGTGCAGAAATTCCCTGAATGGCCCTGTTATCATAGTTTCAAGGGCGGCCTCAAAATGAGAACTGTAAGACGGGGCAAAGTAAATAATTTCCATACGAAAGCATCTTGCCACAGGCTTGGACCTAAGCTGTTTGTCTTTAATCATTTGGGCAAGCCATACATTTTTCACTCTTCTAAGAGCAGCAGCATTGTTTAGAAATTTTGTAAAATGTAAACTTATACTATGGGAGTAAGGGTGAGCTACATAAATAAACAATTACAGTTGTGGTTTTTTGATCTGACCACAAGCTTTTAATGCCATTTGTGTATGAACATATAATGCTTCTGGATAAACAATAATGTTTACACTGTTGGGTCATCTACTGGCGTAGCGAGCCATTTGCATACATGATTGTTTGGATTTGGACGACCCCAAGAACAAAAGAAAATTATAAAATTACTTAAAGCAAGAATGACAGGAAATCCTTTATAGCTCAAATATCACTTCTTAAATAAAGCTGTGGAATTTTTTGTCCTGTTTTAATCTCACTTTTGTTCTTTTTTTTCTGGATAGGTTTGGGTTTGGTGACCAGAGTGTCCTCAGAGGGAGTTTTTACTTATTATCTAGAGAGGTCAGGATTTTTTTTAAGTCTGAATGTCCTGTTCACCACATTCTGATGCTCATCCTAACTTCAGTATGAGTGCCTAAGAGTTGCGAGCTACTCATCAGGGTCTATCTTCCATGTGCTCGGAGGGAAGGACTTACCTCTTTCCTACAGTCAGTCTCTGAATGTGATTTCAGCAGCAGAAGAGAAGTTTGCCAGTAAGTTTTCCAGTCTAGCAGAAAGGAAATGCTTAACTAGTCCAGTTCAAAATGAAGTTACCATTAAGAGTTTCGTGGTGTCCAACTAATGATGCAGGTATCCAAGCAGGGTAGCCCATGTGGCCTTGTGAGTGGGGAGCTCTTTGTGCTTGTAAGCTAAGGTTTCTAAGAGTGTAGAAGTTCATGTGAACAGTTGAGCCCTAACCCACTGGTGTCAATGACTGAGTGACTGGGACATAAACATAGTGGTTTCTCAAAGCGGAGAATCACAGTGGTAAAGGCTTATTGGAGAAGGGATCCAAAGCTCACATTAAAAAAAATCAAATGACATTGAACACTTATAAATGATTGTGCATATACTTATGTATGTAGAGATATATATATATATTCATATATACATTCATATATATGCACACACATATATACATTAACAACAACTAATGAAAAAAGAGACCTCCATTTTGAAAGAGAGCAAACAGGGATACATGGGTTTGGAGGGAGAAAAGGAAAGGGGGAAATGATGTAATTATATTATAAGCTCAAAACATAAAATACATAATCAAAAGGTTAAAGAATAATCTGGAACTTGACTTGGGTGGAACCTGTCACAAGAAATATAAAAAAAGGTGTGAAATAACCTTTACTTTTTTAGTGCTATTTAATGTTGTGTGTCAAGCAGTGAAGTGAGACTTTTATGCTCCCGTTGATTCGACACATGTGCATTGTCTTCTCAGTAACAGCACTTGCTCAGGCTGGTCTCAACCAGCTGGGCCTGTGATGGTGCATTTGAAGGCTAACCTTAAGGGAAGGAGAAAACTGGAGGCATTTCCTCCACTTAGGAGCAAGTCATAGGCATATTCAGATAAAAACCTGATATTCACATTTTATATCAGCGCAGCCCTACCGTTCACAAGATGCTTTCCTTTGTGATGCTTCCTAGGACCCTTGGCTGTATCTCAGTGGGGAGAGCAGGTGCTGGCGGCCATTCCTGTAGCAAGGCGGCTCCATCTTATGGAGGGGAGGTCATTTCCCACGCTGTGCAAGAGCATCTCAAGAGAATCTTCCTGCGAAACACAGGTAGGTGGCAAGGAATATTTCTGTGTATGGTAACGTGGAGCAGAGGGAGAATTGAGTATGTCTCATAGCAACTGTCCCTGACTGTCCTTGAACCCATCATGACACCAAATTTCTGATCCCAAGAGTTTCCAAAAATTCTGTTTTAAAAGGTGAGGAATTGGCATGAGAAACAACAGGGTATTTTGGTTTATTTGCTGGTTGAGCAATGCCTTTAAAGGGGGGAAAACAAATTATTTATTAGATGAAATTAGGGTGGGAGGGGGAATGTTTTTCACACCCATTTTCACACTTCTGAGGTGATAAGTCCAGCCCTTACAAAGTAAAATGGCAGGTTTCACACTAAACCCACCCAGAAAAATTCTCGTAGTACCTACTCATTTAGCTCTTCAAGAATAAAGAGGCACCGAGTGAGCTCAGAACAGGCATCTATCTACTTGACTCTACCCTGTTGTCTTCTTAGGCTCTGTAGTTAATTAATTTTATCAGCTGGGCTCCAAGCTTGTACTTACCTTAGATGCTCTTGGTTGCCATTTTTGTTTGTTTGTTTGCTTGTTCTGAGCTGCTCATTGGTATGAATCTAATTTATTTCTCACCACCTTCCACCTTTCAGGAGGGGTTATTTGGTCCCAATGTGTAAGTACAGAATTCTGTCATTGGAACCAGGCTTAAAGACTAGGCAGGGTCATATCTGGAAGCCAAGCAAGTCTAAAACATGACCATCGCCATTTTTCTCCACTCAGGGGAACACCAGCCTCAACTACAGAGCTATTGACAAGGAAAACTCCTGGGACTCATCCAGCAGCCATGCTACTTTCGTTCAGTGAATCTTACCCTTTTGCTCTCCTGAACCAACTCAGTTCTTTTTCAAACGGAGACAACCATGTCTTGATGTGGTAAAAGCAAGAACTGTCTCTCCTCGCTGCCTATGGTGCCGCCCTTCCCCGGGTTAGTTTTCTACCTATCGGTTTCTGACTTCCATTATGGAATTGCTGCCTTTGCAACTTTGTGGTCCTCCCACCCTTTCCCAAGCTGTAAGTCTCAGGAGAACGGAGCCTTGGGAGTAGAGGGCAACTTTGTTGGGTAAACAAATTCCCTCCTTTCCGAGTGGCAAGGATAGGACACAAAGAAATTAAGTTAGTTTGTTAGGCTCACAAGATTAGTAAATCTGCAGCTATAATTTTGGCTCTTGACTCAGTCTAGAGCTATTGTAATTATACCATACTGAGTCTACTATTGTGATTACTGTCCAAGACTATATGATATGAACTTAAGGAATGCAGTCTCATAGCTCCTGGCTTGCACTGTAGGCTGTCTGGACAGTCAGCGTAACTAATTATAAGATCAGTAACTAAGTAGCTGGCTAAAGTCCAGGAAGCATCCATGGCATCAAATTCTACCCTTGCCGAGTTTGAACAAGTTACCCAGCGCTGCTGGGAAAATCTTATAAACTTTAACTTTTAGGTTACCAGACAATTTCATTTCACTTGTATTGTTATTTTCAATTACAAAACTATTCATTTTTTCTCTTTAAATTGAAAATAATCTTTTCCAATGCAATATATTCACATCACAAATTTCCCTCCTTCGTCTCCTCACAGACCCTCCCCCACATCCTTCCAGTTCCATGTTTTTTCTCTCTCTCTTCTCTCTCTCTCTCTCTCTCTCTCTCTCTCTCAGAAACAAACAAATAAAAGTAGAATAAAACAGAAACAAAGAAGCACGAGAAACACACTCACACACACACCATAAAAACACACTGTTGGAAACCATACTATACAAGCAAAAGATTAGTAAGGTTAAAAAAAATGCCCAAAGAAAACAAATTGAGACAAAAAAGGCTCCAAAAATATTACTGAGTTGATTTTGTGGTGGCCTTCGACTTCTGGGCGTGGGGCCTGCCGTTAAGTGTGGTTTGTATACCCAGAAAGACTCCACCGGAGAAACTAAATCCTAAAAATGGATCCCCCCATTTTATGTGCAGTTGTTGATTGGAGACAGCTTCTTGGTTAGGGATGGGAGCTCCTACTCACTTCTCTTTCAGTGCTGGGACCCCATCTGGCTTGAACCTATGCTGGTCTTGCGCATGCTGTCACAGTCTCTGTGAGTTCATATGTGCATCGGTCCTTCTGTGTCTGGGAGGATATGTTTCCTAGGTGTCCTCTATCCCCTCTGGCTTTTTATAATCTTTCTACCTCCTCTTACGCGCAGCTCCCTGACCGCTGCGGAGAGGGATTTGATGAAGACATCTCGTTTAGGACTGACTGTTCCGAGTCTCTCCTCTTTTTCTCATTGTCCCGTCTTGGGTCTCTCTACTAGTCAACATCTACTATAGAAGGAAGCCTCTCTGACGATGGATGAGCCAGATGCTGAGCTACATGGCTACAAGCCATTTTATAAAATTGCTTAATTTTTAATTTGCCATGTTTATTCTACTTCTGAAAAATATATTTACACCTTTTAAGGTTCTTTTGTGTTTTGAATGCAGTCTTCCAGGTTCCTTCGTACACCTCCATTTTCTCCCCTTTTTCATTTCTATAATGTAGTTCATGGGCTGTAGAATGGGTAGGCCTATGTTGAGCCCAAGACCTACCACGTAGTAGATTTTAAATGCATATTGTTACTATTTTACATGTATGCGAGTTTTACTTGCGTGTATGTATGTACATGTACCTTGTGAGCACAGTCTTCTTGGAGGCTGTTAAGAGGGCATAATAACCATTGGAACTGGAGTTAAAGATAATTGTGAACCTCCATGTGGGTGTTGATGACCTAAACCTGGGTCCTCTTCAAAAGCAGTTGAGATATCACTCCAGTCCTCGTTTACTAGATTTTTGACAGTGGACAAATTAATTACCTTTTCTGAACATCGAACCTTGATTTCTTTTTCTATTCTTTTCTCCCTCCCTCCCTCTCTCCCTCCCTCTCTTTTTTCTTTCTTTCTTTCTCTTTTGGGACAGTTTTTGTGTGTGTGTGTGTGTCTGTGTGTGTGTGTGTGTGTGTGTGTGTGTGTGTAACAGCCCTGGTTGTCCTGGATCTCATTCTGTAGGCCAGGCTGGCTTTGAACTCACAGAGATCTGCATGCCTCTGCCTCCCAAGTGCTGGAATTAAAGGTTTGCACCATTGCCACTAGATGAAGCTTGATTTCTTTAAGTAACTAAGAAGGGCATTTGTATACCTTACATAAGAAAATATGCATGAAGAGCTTTCTGTTGCATGTGACTGGGATGTAGCTCAATTGGCGATTGCTAGTCCAGCATGTGCAAAGTCCTGGGCTTAATCTCTAAGACTGTAAGTAATCAAAAACAAATAGAAAGTTTCTTATGTAAACTATATACTAGTAACATTAAGCATTATTATAAAAAAATAGGTTTCCTTGTCTGGAAAAAAGCATCAACAAAATTGAAAATATCTCTAAACTTCTATGCATAATTTTTCTTCATAAGTAGAATTCTTGAAAAATCACACCCTTTATTATTTTCTTTCTATTTTATAGTACTGTTGAATTTGTATAGACCAGATCTTGTGTGCTATTCAGGGTCAAAGGTTATATTCTTGCAAGCCATGGTCATTATTAGGATTTTCTGCTTCTCATGAAACTCTGTTGTCTGTGCTCCTCTCTTGTACGATGAATTCCAGTCTCTTAGGATAATGAGACAAAGGTCACTAAGCCAGCCTGCTGGCCCAAGAGAATTATGGTCTTTTCTTTCAGAAGAAAATCTCCACAGTCTTGCAAATACAGTTGACAAAACCGTATGAGGCTCTGAATAACTTGATTAGGTGGAGTTAGTTAGTGGAGAGCATTTCAGTCATGACTAACATAGTTAAAAGTTAGGACAGGGGTGCCAGTATTTGAGAGAAACCTAACCAGAAATTTTGAAGGAACCAGATCACTAAGATATGACTTATGCCTCATGAGGTTCCTCAGGGCGAGGTTCTATTTTTTTTTTTTATTGTGGTTAAGGTTAGTGGTAGGTAGTGACCTTTATTGAAAAAAATAAACAGAAGTTTAGTAGGGAGTCCCAAGCCAGTTATCATAGTAAATAAACTTTCTAGGAAAAGTAAGGCATAAGCCTTGTCATATCATGTATGAAGATCTGCCTATGGGAAGAGACCATGTCTTCTAAGACTATGTCCCGCAGAGAACATGGTAAAGCCGTCCTGAGAGGATGGCAAGAAATGATGATATTTTAGATTGTTGGTGTTCTTGCTTTTAATGAAATGTTTATCTGCTACAAGGTAGTCAGAGCACATGTGTAGCTTCCAAGCATCTGTGGGTGGGACTCAAAACTAAAACCGCTTAGAAGGCTAGGAGTTTGCCTGTTTCTCAGTGCCACAAACATCTGGACATCTGGAAAAGGAAGCAGAGCTCGGGCAGAGTGTCCCCAGTTGCACTCCGTCTTACCAGACTTGGGTTCCTCCAGTAGGACAAGCACAAGGCTCTGAGACTGTGCTCCCCAGCCCACACTTAGTGACCAGCAGACCTGCATGCATTTTATCCTAACAACAAGAACTCTCTGGAGAACAGCATTTCAGTGCTTGGTCTTGTTTGGAATAATGCAAAAGGGTAGGTCCCATGAAAATGGGCCAACTTCCCCGGGCCAAGGCCCTGTTTAGGTCTCTGGACCTGTTTAGGTCTCTGGAAGGTAGCACAGACATTTTGAGAACCTCTTGGCACATGGTTCCTCAGAGGTTTTCCCTGCGACTGGCGTGAGTTTGCCTGGATGGAGAATCTCTCTCCTTTTATTGTTTTGTGTAATATTTATCATCATCTTATAGTCACTGTGTGCCAAACAGTTTTCCATGAAATGATTTATTCTAATAATTAAAAGAAGGCAATATTCTTTTGCTGGATGGCTGTTTTGTCTGAGTTATTAAATACAATTTGATTTTTTTCTTTGTACCATTGTTACATAAAAGATTCATCTTTAATTAGTTTGAGGTGTACTGTGACTTACCTTTGTCTCCAAGTAAAAGATTTTTCTTCTTCAAAAATAAATGAATTCTGAGTTGACAGGCTAAAAAGAAGTGCAGTAAGATTAAAATTACTAATTTTTTCCAGTAAGAAGTAACTGCTAATCTGCTATACTGAGTATTTTAGGTATTGACCATCTATTAAAAAATACTTATTTGCATTATGTTTGATGTAAATTAGATGACTCACTTTTTTCCATCTCATTCTCTGTGTTTATTTTTAATCCTGTTCTAAAGTAGAAACTAGGTCCAAGTGAAATTAAAGCATTGTTCTAGCCCGATTGGTCTAATACTCTTCAAAGAGCTGAGGTGGAGTCAAAGATTGTGCCCTTTAATTTGTAATTAGACTAAGACACTAAAAGATTATAGACACTCAGATTGATTATTATTACCTGACACTTCATGATTAAACTGGTCTTGTTCAGTATTGCCATCAGATAGCTTTAATATTTGACATTAAAGGATAGCTATAGCAAAGTAGAGTAATTACAAACAGCCATTTCCCCCCTCCTTTTATCTGCATGGAAAGGGATTTTCACTTCTAGTGGGAAATACTCATGACAATTAATGTGCTTGTTAACGTATATTACTTTTGCTGTATTTACACATTTCTTCTGTCTGTAGTTTGGAAGACTACAAACTAGTCTTTTTGCTTTACTGAAAAGAACATTCTGGAAACTCTAGGAAGTATGGATACATAAGATGAAAAAAATTGAAATCCTTCGCCATTGTTAGTATTTTAGTGCAACCCTTCTAAACAGTTCATCTATGTAAAGTAATGTAAATCCTACCATAATTTCCAAATCTTCCCTTTCAAATAAGAACATCTATCTCAGTGTTATCGGATATTCTGTAATGTGTCTTTTGTCTTAGCTGCACTGTTATTTACTTAATCAATTCTCTATTGTGGAGCATAAGGTTGTTTCCAGTCTTTTCAAGAATATAAATAGGGCTGGCATAAATGTTCCATGTAACCAAACATATGTTCACATGCTTGATTATTTTCTTAGAACATATTTCTAGAAAGGGAATAACTGGCTGAAAAAATGTATATAAACTGTAAGCTTTTCATTATAGTAACTAACCACTATAACCGCTTTCCTTAGAAAGATTATACTATTCAAACATTAACTTGGTTGCAGCTTATTAGCTTACTATTCTCAAACCTCACAGCTATTCCTCTGTGGCGTCCAAACACACTAAGTGGTGTTGCAAGTTGGCAATAAGCGAGTCTCAAATAATTGGCTAGATTCTACAGTGCTTACTACTTCAGATTGATTAATTTGGCATAATTCTTTTTCCTTCTCTGCTATTGGCTGGTTATGTTGGAATCTGTCATATGTTTCAGTATTTTTTCTGCAAAATGTCTCTAAGAAATTGAAGACAAGAATCTGGTGCTGTGCTCTACTAGAGTATATTAACACTCGCTCCAAATTCAGAAAATTGACCCCCAGTAATCAGAGCCACAGCCAGAGGTGGGACTTGCGATGAGGTTAGCATGGAAAAGGTGTGAAGAGGACTTTGGAGCACAAGCTGGTACCTCTTCACCCATCTCACAAGTGTGTGCTCTCTGCTGTGGCTGGCAAAGTGCCCCCCCGACTCAGGTGGCTGCTAAGTGACATCCAGAGAAAAGGTCACTCTTTAGTCTCTTTACCTCTTTCGAATAGGTTTTTTTTTTTCCTCTACAAATTTCCCTGTGGTGTTTGGTTGATATTATAAATCATTTGATACTTTTAGATCGCACATTATGCGAAAAACATCACGGCTATAGCTTGGCATTTTCAGTAGAGTCCATGAATGCCCCGTGAAGCATACAGAGCGAGCTTCAGTGAGGCAGATAGGTGCACAGGACATCAACCTGCAGTCAGCTCCGCCCCTGCTTTTACTGCATCACCGTGCAGTCAGCTCTGCCCCTGCTTTTACTATGAAAAAAGTTTCTAGCCTCAAAAGGGAACTTAGTTCTCGGCAACCTTAGCATAAAATGCTTCCTCAGCTTTTCTTAGATCCGACCTTCTCAAAATGCAAGTGCAGTCAAAGATTAATTTTTCGTGATTGCACTTACACCTTCAAAACTAGGCTGTTTCACTTCCTTGTGAGAAGTCAAATTTCTTGAAGTTAGGTTTCCATTTCCCATTATTATCCTTGAAGTGCCTAGTCTTTGATGAGCATGTTTGGGAATGACTGAAAGTGTCCTTCTTTCCCAAAGCAAACTGTCATGATTGTCAGTAGCAAGCTGTGGTGGACGCATGCAGGTGGGCATGGGTCTAAATGGCTCTTCTTCTGGCAGGACTGACTACTGGCTGCCAGGCCACTTTCTAATTTTTTCTCATCTTTGGTGTTCATGGTTATAAAATGATGATACAAATAAAATTTCTCCTTAGAGAACAGGTTGTTCTTGAGATCAAAGGAAATACAGTGACAGACTATTAGGTTAACTGGTCAGTACACTTTAAGTAAGATTATTGTAATGCTGTTATTACTATTTTGGAGGCATATGTTATTGTTCTGTGAACTCTTGTTGTGAATCTATCTCCCTGTGTTTTGGGTGCAATAAAAACCCTAGCTATAGTCAACTTCACTGTAGAAAGTACTTAATGTTCTTTAGTTTTAACATCCAGAGGTTTTATCTATAATTACAGTGAATGCATCTTTTTTTTTTTCAGTCGGGTCTACTTTTCTCTTTTTCTGTTTTGAACTCAGAGCCTGGAGTGTGTATCTGTGTACCTGCCATACCATGGAGCTGCATCCTAAGCTCTCCTTTCTTAGCTGAGAGAAAACATATGCCTAGGCCATGTGGGGGCACGCCCTAGAGACTGAAGGCTCAGAGAGGTGGAAAGTCCCCCCTTGTGAACCTGTCCTCGTCTTCCTTCACCTTTGCCTTTTGCCTTTCTGTTTCTCCCTGGCATCTTGTTTTTGTTTTTATTTTGTCTTTTCTTCTTTTGTCTCTCTGGCCCCAAGATCTTGCTATGTAGCTCAGTTTAGCGTGTGCTTTCATCGGCAATCGTTCTGCCTTCTCGGACCATTTTCAAGCTCCACTTTAATCCCTCTACTAAGACAGAGACCAGGATCCTGACTTCCCACATTACCACTTAGTTCTCCATGATATGGTACCAAAATAGGGTGGAACTGGGTTCAGTTTTGTTATTGAAAATGCAAGGGGGTTGATCAGGGATGTATGTACCTTGGTCAGGTAGAGTGCTTATCTAGCATGCCAAAGCCCTACACTGAGCGCCAACGCTGCATAAAAATCATGACTAGCGGCTGTGGCTGTACATGCCTATAATCCTGGCTTTTTGGAGGAGGAGGAGACGTGAAGATCAGAATTTCAAGGTCATCCTTAGCTAAACGAGGAGTTCAAGATCACCCTGAATGACACGATCCTGTCTTAAAATAAATGAGTAAACAGATAAACAATTAGCTGGTCAGTGGGCACGGTGACTTATGGCACATCTTTGTGATCCTAGTGCTCAGAAGGCTGAGGCAGGAGGATTGCTATGAGCCAGCTGGGCTACATAGTGAGTTGGAGGCAACTCTGGGCTACGGAGTGAGAACCTATGCCAAAAAGAAAAAAAATGCTAAAAAAAGGTTTTAAAAAAGTCGTTTTTCACTTCCATGTCTGATGAATCGTCTATAGAGCATCCTACGTGACAGTCAGCGCTCTTTGTATAAACACCTTCTATGCTTTATCAGCTCCGAGGAACTTGAAGAAGGTATTTTCTAAAAGAGAGGGAGCCAATCCACCTTGTCTTCAGCCTTGAATATTGCCAGTTTCCTATCTTCAGGGACTCAGGAGGGTTCTGTGAGAGAGGACTGATGACTTCTAAGAAAGGGGGCCTCCCACCTTGGACTTCCCACAGGGCAGGGAACCCTGACTGCTCTTTGGACTGGAGAAGGAGGGGGGGGAAGGGGAACTGGGAGGGAAATGGGAGGAGGGGAGGAGGTGGAAATTTTTAATGAAAAAAAAAGAAAGGGGGCCTCCCACCTCACCCACGAGGCCTGAGGATCTCTGCCAAGCTCCTCAGAGGCCTTGCTGATGCATAGGCAACTGTTTTGGCTCCAACACCCAGGGAGGGGTGAAGGTGGACTTCTGCACTTGACAGTCCATGTCTCAGGAGGGCAGCAATGCCGATGGTGTGGATAATTAAAATCTGCTCTTGCCTTAGCCATATGGCATCAAGAAGGACACTGTTGTTTTGTGACTTCTTCCTCAGAAATGAGTGAGATGAGGAAGAACAGACTAGGAATACTTCCTCCTAACTTTGAAACAGTAAGCATGGCTATCCCCTCCAGTCCTGTGACACACGTTCTGCTCTGTCGGAACTTTCTATAGCTCCGAGAGTCTCTTCTTCACCACAAGAGATATTTTAAATGAGTCTGTGATCTCTGAGTTCTGACTGACTTTTTTCAAAGGTAAGTTTTAACTTCTAATGCAATTGAGAAGAATTATTAAAATTTTACTTTCCAGGAGGCCTGGTACCTAAGACCTAATGTTCCTGATGGAAAACGCACAGGTCTCCAGGAACTGGGCCCGATTACAGAGGACTTCCTATTCCAGACCTGCAGCAGGACCCAAGTTTCAGTCTCTGACCCAAAGTAAACTGTTCTTCAAGATGCTTGTGTGGTGAGGAATAGAGTCCTTTCCTTGTGAAACACTTGTTAAAACCACATGGCCTGAAGACTAAGAGGAACACAGCTGTTCAAGCATGGTGACCTGAAGAAAGCCTTCAGTTCATGGTCATGGCTGCCCAGGACGTGGCTTTGGGAACCACAGTCTCCCCAGGTTCTACGTTACACATAGTACCACCATTGAAGAAAAGGCAAGAGCCATTCTTAAGTACCACTTCCTAGTCCTGACGAGAAAGCTGCATTTCACCACGGAGGTAGCTTTTCCTCCTGCTTCAGTGAAGTTACACTGCTATCCAGTGTTGCTCCTGAGGCCTCCAATGTCCAACATGAGGCCTAAACCTCAGATGTAAACATTGGACAAGTAGTTGAGAACTAAAAATAAGTTTTCAAACTCAAAACTCGTGTGCTTCTGGGACTGCAAATCTTTCTTCTCAGCACATGGGAGTCGCTGGCAATCCTGGTGGTAGGCTGTTGTCTCTGTCTCCTGGCAGAGGAGTTTTCTAGGGTATTTTTCAAACTTTCCAGCTTAGCAAAGCACAGGCTAAAATTAAAAGGAGAACTAAGCGTCGGTCAGAGGCAGCGTTGCCCTTGGTGGGGAGGGGCGAGGAGGGGAGATTGCTGACACAGCGAAAATAAGACAAAACGTTTGAAACTTAAGGCTCGGTACTTCTCAAATGCCTCTTTTAGAAATCACTTTAGTTGTTATTAACATCCACCACCCACCTTCCCTCCTCAGTCTTGACACTTGGTAATAATAGATAATGTTGACATATGTTCCCCGCTGGTCAGAAATACTATACTTCTGTGAAAGGTAACATTTTCAAGCTATGACAAAATGTATTTTACTTGGACAGAACATTAGTTATTGGACTAATGTCAGAATGTGGGCTGTGGGGTAAAAGTTTTAACATTTTAGTTGTGGGAGAAAGTTTGTTGGGAGAACAAGGCATCAGCACTGGGCGTGTTTATCTTTCACCGATTCTAAAGGTACTGGCTTAGTGTCAAACACTTATGTTCTGAGGAATGTAAAGAAAACATTCCCAGTATGTATGAAGAACAGCTGCCCATGGGCACAGCCATTTCTAAAAGCGATTATGCCCAGCTTTACTGTAGTATGGGGTATGGAATCGAAAATATTTTTTTCACTGTGTACCAAAGAATTCTGTTTATGGGCCAGTTCTGCATAAGACATATGCTGCAGGTCTGTCGTTTGTTCTCCACGAGACGTACGCTGAAATATGTTTTTAAAAAAAGAAGAGAGAAAGGGGGCAGAGAGGGAGGAAGGAGAGGAGAGAGGGGAGACTGATTTCTGATGGACTATGGGCCTCAACACTACTCTTGAAAGTAATTTAGGGAATGAGTTAGGAAATGCCCCAGCTGGCTTCCAAACCTCCGAAGTCGGAGCAGCCCTATGCAAAACTGGAAAAATTGATTTTGTTTTGAAGGCTCACGCAGACTTAACTGTTGTGGAAGTTGGACAGAGTTTTTATTGAATCTGGTCCTTTGTGTTTTACGACAGTCTGAATGGGTGTTAAGATTCCACGAATAAATCTCCTGCCGTTTCTGAAATCTCTGATACAAATAGGAACTCAGTCAATTTGTGCTCCACACAAATGTCTTTCAGAATGTTAACAAACATGGTGCATTGATGGGTGGGTTGGCCCATGGGAGAGCAGTCTGCCTTGCTTGGTAGGACATTCTGGTTTGGTTTTTCTTTTGCTTCTCACTGTTGTGGTTACTGAGACGTGGGGATGTTACAGTTTGAATTTGAAATGTTCTTCATCTGCTCCTGAACTTGAACACCTGGCCTCCAGCTTGTGGCGCTATTTTAGAAGGTTGAGGAACCTTTGGGACCTGAAGTTGGCAGAAGTGTGTCATTCAGGACCAGCTTTTGAAGGTTATTTCCTCCCTGATTCTTGCCCACACCTGTTTCCTGTGTTCCACCATGCTAGGAGTTTATTGTAAGGTTCCTTCCCTGCCATGGTCGATGAGCAGAGACCTCTAAAACCATGAGCCAAACAAGTCTTTCCTCTCATGGTCTGCTCTGGTGAATATTTTGGTTACTGTGATAAAAATAAAAAAAAGTTAACTAATACAAGGAACAAGTAGAGATGAGCTAGGGATGGCCAAAACAAAACCTTTGGAATAGGGAAGAATCATCTAGAGACTGGGAAGTGGTATAGCTTTCCACTGAAAGTTTCCACGTCTGAGTCATCAGATGAGATGTCTTAGTCATTTTCCTCCAGCCTCAGGTGAATTACTGGGGGGAACATTGACAGCAAACAGGAGAATGTGGCTTTAAAACATCGTTTTCCTAGAGATTTCATCCGTTTGAGATGTTCTTAGTGTACTTTAAACTCAAATGCAAAATTGTTAGTAATCTAAAATTGGTTTCCAACTGAATACTGTAATTTAAAGCCAGCAAACCAAGGAGCGGGAACCTCTCCATTTTTATAATAAAAATTAGGTCATCACATGCAAAGTAAATACTTTTGATGAAAATTCGTGATAGAATTTCAAGAATCTTATGTTACATAATTAATGGTAGGGAAGAGTTGTATACTGAGTAATTGGAAGTTTTATAATGTATAGCTACCATTATAGTGATCATTCTGAAATAAATATTGGCTTCTCATTTTGAAGCATGAGCTTAAAAGTTTAGTGACTTAATCTTATTCTTCAGATACTTAATGCTGTGGTGGCAAAAATTTATCATGTGGTTCAAGTGCCAGCAGCCTCCAGCTCTTTAGTTTTCACACAGTTGCACTTCCAAGGGGGTTGTCTGGCATACAGAGCAATTGCCTAGGTGTGCTCCACCTATACACGGCTTTTCATGCAGCCTGGGTGAAGAATGTGGCCAGTCATTTTGGTTGAATTTACATTCATGATGAAATTGATGCCCTAACAGGGCAAGTTTCCTGGGAAATTTTAATGTACTCTTTATTGGCATTATAAGTTGAGCCAGTCAGTTGTCATGCTTCTTGTTGAGGGCTAAATTCTGCCCTCTGTTTCTTACTTGAGGTTTTCATTGAAGTAGCAATTACCAAGTAGAAGAATACCAATAATGTTCTGCGAAATTTTGTTCTAAGTTGCTATCCTATAATTCCCAATGCAGTTAATTATGACTCAGTAAGACTTGGTGATACAGTGTCTTAAGGGCTCTGGAACTCTGTGATCTGCCGTCCAAGACACCAGGCCAACGGTGCTTTTAAAGATCTCTTTTAAAGAGGGGAATCGAATCTCCTGAAGGTAAGAAATGGCTCTACTAGCAACTACGTCTGTAATGGGCCTTAAAGAGTAAAATTTATCATCTTTGAACTTAAAGAAATTGGATCTTTTTGTAGTTTCCTTCTTTGGGGGAGACTGATTTATACAGGCTTGAATTTTCTCTAGTTTGTTAAGAGTACATTGGTATAAGTTGCCCCGTCTTATTCTCTTAGCATCTGTTTACTGTAATAATATGTACTTTTTATTTCCATTAATTGTAAAGCACTTGCTCAAGTCCACTGCTTAGCTATTATTTCATGTAGCTAATCCATTATCTTACTTAAACCCCACTGTTTATATTTTGTATAATATAATTTTTACCATAAGAATTCATTATAACTTTCAAACATACTTTGGCTCTCATTTAGCAAATGTCGCAGCTTAGACTTAAAAAATGGGTTAAAAGGTCCCATGACCTTTTGGATAACAATTTAGTATGTGTCACTAAGTAGGCTCCTCATAGGATTCTGTAACTGCACAAATCAAGTTTTAAGGGAAGAGGCAAGGCTTTGCTCATGGCCTGGTGTGAGTAGAACACCCTATAATTAGTATCATCTGGTGGGATGTCTAAGAATAAGACTGTCTCTGCTCTTAAAAGTCAGCATGTGGGGCTTTCCGGACTCCATGATATTCTGGTTAGTCCCTGAGAACCCTGGTGGCCCAGTACGATTATATTGTACCCCTTTTCAATTAAACATAAAAGTAATGGTAAGCCATAAAATTAGCAATGAAGACCAACAAAGTTTTGTTTTACCTAACAGAAGGATTTTATTGCTTTCAAATAAAAAAGAATGAGTTTAATTCTCTGGTGTGGGAAGTCCTTCTGTATATGCGTTTCTTTTATTGGTTAGTGAATAAAGCTATTTTGACCAGTGACTTAGCAGAGTAGAGTAGGGTAGGAATTCCAAGCAGAGATAGAGGAGAAAAAAGGCAGAATCTGGGAGAAGGCATGTAGCTGCCCACAGGAGATAGACACACCAAAACCTTGCTGGTAAGCCACAACCGCGTGGTAATACACAGATTAATAGAAATGGATTAATTTAAGATATAAGTTAGCCAAAAATACACTTAAGCTCTTGGCTAAACAGTACTGCAATTAATACAGATTTCTGTGTGATTATTACAGTTCTGGGCAGCTGGGAACAAACAAGTAGCCTCCGACTACAATTCTCAGTTTCTGGATGCCTCTTTTAGTGAGCATGTAATGGGCCTGTTTGATCTTCTAGCAGTGGAGAACTGCTGATTGAGACTGAGCCTTCAGAGACAATTTGAAAGAATAGGTGATGTTGATTAAATCATATATAGTTGAAATTATGTAGGCTATGTTCTAGTTGGAGGAGTATGTTAGCTGGCTCTATGGAAAAGGGTGAGATTTTAGGACTGGTACATTTTATTGTCTGGCAAAGTTTTCTGTACAGATGCACCCACAGTTTGGTGTTGTGGTGCTTACAAGGAGGTTTTGTGAAATTCGGCCCTATTATGACATCTTGAAGAATTTGAAGAATATTTGAAAGAAATGAGCAAACATTGAGGATTTTGACTAAAAAATAATCAATAAATGCATATTTCAGAACAACAACTTGGCCACCTTGGAAAGAGCCTTGGAGACAGTATTGAAAGTAGAGGTAATGGGTTAGCCTGGAAGCTACTGTTATATTCTCAGCAGATGATAAATTGAGTAAGGAGACATTTACAAGCTTGATTACCATGGCATGTGAAAATGTATATATGGGAGTGAAGTGTCGACTTGAAGAATACATTCGTGTTATTGTTTTTTGTGTGTATGTATATGGTTTATGTTTTATTTGTTTGTTTTGGGTTTTGGTGAATTTCATTCACTGAAATTTGGAAATCACACTAGGAAACCTACCCAGCATGGAAAGGACATTCTGATCTACACAGATTAGATTTGACAATTTTCTAAGATAATTAGAAGAATGTTTTATTGAATTAGCCTAAAAGGAATATATATTCTGAAACTAGAAAGTTGTAGCTCAAGGAAAATTACATTTTATTTTCTTTATTTTTTGTATGTGTTCATGTATGTGAGCTGTTAAAGGATTTGGACATTATTTTTGTCTTTTGCTTTATTTTTTCGTATCTGACTAATTTACTCATCATTTCCAAATATCTACTTACATATGTGCATGTGTGTCAATCTTTTTGAATCTCTTCTGACTATGAAATCCTCTTTATCTACCACCAGTATCATATTTATACTGGACTAAGCTCATCTTTTGGTTTCTGTGGCAATGATCCATCCTGGTCCATGTCTTCTACTCTCACGTAATTGCAGAAAATCTCTACTGTTGCCTGCCTCCTCTGGCCTTGTAGAGAAGATATATGTATGGGGTCATATCTGGACAGTGACCTAGGCATTTTCTTTGTATCCTAGTGTAGATATAGTTTGTAGTATGTGGTATATAGTATATAGTACGTAGCATCTCTACATACTGGATCTAACCTTTTCATCAATATCAGAAATAAGAGCTAGGGAGCAGGGTGAGTAGTGTTCAGCTGTGGTTCCTGATCAACCAGAACTACACTCTCATGCAGATATTGGTTAAGAACATATGTGTTCCTTGCAATCAGATTAGGCTAGGGTTCCAGTTCTGAAATGTAACAGCTATGGAGAACAAACAGACAACCCACAACTACATTTATTTCTCTGTGGATGGGAATGATGATTATAGTAGTCTTATTGGGCATTTGCTGGGGTGAGGTGTGATACAACCTGATAGATTGCTTAAATAAGTCTCTGACAAAGCATGCAATAAAATTAGCTAGTTTTAGATTTTTAGATGGATTTCTGGAAATTTGTGAACAACTAGTTGGACACATTATTTTGTGAGAATTCTGAGAATGCAGAGAAGGACATATTATTCTTTCCTTGGGAGAGACTATGATTGTGTGCAGCTTAACAATGGGATATCTTCCAAATAGCTCATTAGACAGTTTCATTGTTTGAATATCACAGAGCATACATACTCAAACCTAGGTTGTACATGCCAGTCACTCAGCAGTACCTTCTCTTTTAATCTAAATGGTCTTCATTTTTGCCCCCATATCTTTGTATTTTATTAATTTTTTATTATTTAAAAAATTATGTGTCTATGTATGCAGGTTTCCATTGCTACTAGAGACTTCAGATCCCCTGGAGTTGGAGTTAACAGGCAGTCGTGAGCCATCAAACATGGCTTCTGGGAAACAACCTCAAGTCCCTTGCGAGAGTGGTCTGTGCTTTTGACTGCTGAGACATCCATCCCTGTCCTGATTTTCTGATGTTTTCAAACATACTTCATTTTCAAAATGATATATTAATGTAGGAAACAATCTCAATCTCAAAGGTCTTTGCCAGACTTCCTATAGTTGTGACACATACCCAAGAAAAACCACTAAAAACTCAGAAATAGGGCTGGAGACATGGCTCAGCGGTTAAAAGCATTGCCTTCTCTTCCAAAGGTCCTGAGTTCAATTCCCAGCAACC
>LOJH01000498.1:16104-51424 GCA_001685095.1 Ellobius talpinus | reverse complement strand
AAACTTGATTGACAGAATACAGACAATTCTCCCTCACCACTTCCCCCTCTTTTTTATTTTTGTAGCAAAATTAATAAAGTACAGAAAGTTCCCCTAGATCCTCTTCCTTCTGCACTCACAGATTTTCTTATTATCCACTCCCCAAGGCTGAATAATTCATTTGCTATCATGTATGTATCTATACTGACACCTTATTGTGCTCTCATTTCTACTTTTTATTTTAGGGTTCCTTCTGGCTGCTGGTGCACATCCTATGGCCTGACAAATATGCCACGACCTGTATTTTTCATTGGAGTGTGTTGCTTAGTCTCACAGCCTAAGAACTCTATGCTCCTACTGTCCACTCCCCTCACACCTCACCTCCTAACTCCGCCCTTTCATTCTCTTCCGTGTTGACACTTGCCTTTTTAGAATGTCCTCTGCTTGGAATTATGCAGTAGCTAGTTTTTTCATGTAGCTTTTTTGGTTAGCAATATGAATTCAATTTTTTTTCATGGCTTTTCATAGTTTCACAGCTCATGTGTATTTAATGATAAATATTCTTCCTCTGTCTAGATTTATTCCCTTGGCTTAGTTGTTTCTAAGTTTTGTAATTAAGACGATATCTGCTATAAACATCTCTCTCTAGGCTCTCATGTGCACATGCTTTTCTAACTCTGGGTAAAGAGCAAGGACATGTCATGGGACAGACCTTTTCCCCTTGTGTTTCTGAAATCTTCAGTGCAAGTATCCTTTTCCCTGAAGATGTCTAATGGTGCCCGACCTGCCTGGATAAGGCTGTTTCTTACCATTCTTTACCCCATTTTTGTCATTCAGGTGCCAGGGCCCTATGACTATCCTTAGCAGTCCAAGGTCTCAACTAGTGGGTATAATGTCCCAAAGGCTCTACACTGAGTACTTTCCACCCCTAGTGTCCACTGTCACTTTCTGCCCTGGACCCTAGTCTCTGTGGGTCCTGGTCATTGTTAGGAAACTAAGAAATGAGTCCGTCCTACTGAGCTGATGGCTGGCATTGTCATTCCTCCAAGGTATGAGATTTACATTTTAATGGGAGCAGTGCTTTACTCTGGGGTGGGCAGTTTGGGCTGAGGCTTTAAGCCACCTGGCTGATTAGTTATTTGGGGGTCTGGTGGCTTTATGAACTGCCGAAATCCTACGCTGTGATTGACTGTTTCCTCTTTTGAATAAGAGCCACACCTGTGAGTTTCCATTCACCTAGAAGGAGGCAACCTTGGGAAAGCCATAAATCTACCTCAGTTCTTCTCTTAGCCCAGTAGGAACGTACCAGTCTTTGCTGCCTAAGAATTGAATGTAGATGGAAGCCTCCGTTTTCTGTCTTGTTGAACGCACCTAGAAGACACAGTGTGAAGATCTGTGAAGTATGAGATTTAAAATGCATGCTATCACTGAATTAATCAGTAAATCAGATTTTTCAAGAAATCCCTTTGGGGAAGTTTAAACTTTCGTTTATACCATGTAAGCAATTTTCATTTCGCTTCTTAGCATTATTTCGTAACATGTACCTTAGCACAAAGCAAAAGCTTTCTTCTTTGAGAAGCACTTCTCAAGAGTGAAATCATCTTGGTAACATTCCGCTTTGTGTGGCATGTGAAAAGAAAATCCTGGAAACACATGTTTATTTTTTCCAGTTCCTGACCACTGTGTTTGGAAAAACTGCCAAGTGTGACTTAAAACTTGCAAATGCAGAAACTTGCTTTGAAATTTGGGCGCATAACGTCTTTGACTGCTGTTTGTAGAAAGGAATTGTTATGTCAACTCTGACTTCTGACCACTCTGCTGCTCAGCAATCAGTTGCATGCAGATTAACAGTGAGACCAGTGAATGGGTACACTAAATGGAACTGACAGTCTTTAATACACAAATACCGAATGGGGGACATTATCAATTTTCCAAGAAGTACTCGTTATGCATTTTTACAGGCACACCAGAGCAGACTTAAAGGAAGGACACTGAAACCTTGGCAGGCTTTCTGTGTATCTGCAAAGTCCACACCAGGGCGGGTGGTAAATAACATAGAGTATGGGAAAAAGAAAAGTGTCAGCCCTGTTTTCTTTCAAAGATGAAAAGAGAGCTCCAAGGAAGAGCCCCACAATCTTTGAAATATGTGTGTGCTGTTTAATGAGTTTGAACAAGTGACCACTGCAGATTTATTATTTCATCTAACTAGACAGAATGACTCACTAACTACTGTCTCTAAACTATTTTTTTAAAAGGTAACTGCTTATTTTATTGAAATCAAATTTTATTTCTATTTTACCTAAGTTGCTAGTTATAGATAGAGTGGGATAGATTTAGTTTTGAATTTTCAAAATTAAGAAAGAATGTCTCTCTCTCTCTCTCTCTTTCTCTCGCATTCCAAGTCTAAATACATCTGTGTTTATTTTCTCAAAATACAGTAGTTATTTATTAAATTTTTTCTTTTCAACTCTGCACTCTATCTCAAAGACACTTGTCTGTTAAGTATTAACATTAAAATTTTTTGTGTGTTTTGTTAATAGGCATTGCTGCTACATGTTTTTTTTTCAATTCTTTTTTTCATTACTTTATTTTTTCCCTTTATTTTACATACGGACCACAGTTTCCCCTTACTCCTCTCCTCCTCTGTTCCCTCCCTATGCCCAACTCCCACCTACTGGTCAGTTGTCTCTGTGGGTTCCTCCATCATGGCCTTGACCCCTTCTGGCTTGTACAATCCTTCCTCCCTTTCTTCAGGATGACTCCCAGAGCTCTCAGTGGAGCTTGGCTGTGGATCTCTGCCTCAGCTTCCATCAGCTACTGGAAAAAGGCTTTGTGATTACATTTAGGGTATTTTTTGATCAGCATGATAAAATAAACATATTTGTAAAAGTCTCTGTGATTGAGCAGTGGCCGTGTGCTAACGTCCTGAAGCTTGAGGCGGCTGCTGGTTTATCAGTTGTTTATGCAATCAGAACGAACCCTAAAAACAACCACACCATACTTTAGGGGCTTAACAGTACCCTGTACAACTGATCTATTATTTTCTTTCTGCAGCAGAAGAAAGGACACAAATTCAGCGTGTAGGTAATGATGTATCTTCTCTTTCTCTTCCAAGCTCTTACTGCCTTTAGCAATTAAAAAACCAAATAAGCAAACAAACTTGGGCTTTCAAGTCTTTAGTTTCATCCTCTTTTGGGAGATAAGAATTGTTAGACTGCACCGTGTCTTCATATTACTGGTACCTAAAGAGGAAAAGAAGGCAGAGGGATTTGACTGTGACGATGGCCTACTGATACTCATTGCTGTACGTACTGTGGTACTGCTGATATAACAAAGGTTTCTTTTTTTGTTTTTTTATTAAGAGTTTTTTTTATAATACGGTCTTTTCTCATTTTATGTAATTATCCCCACTCCTCCTCCTTCCCCTCCTCCCACTTCCTCCCCCCTACTCCCATCCCACCTCCACATCCACTCCTCAGAGATGGTAAGGCTTCCCATGGGGAGTCAACAAAGTCTGACACTTCACTTCGGGGCAGGACCAAGGCCCTTCCTGCTACATCTAGGCTGATTAAGATAGCCCTTCAAAGAGAATGTGCTCCTCCATGCCAGTTCGAGCACTAAAGATAAATCCTGGTCCCACTGTCAGTGGCTCCCCAGACTGTCCAAGCCTCACAACTGTCCCCCACATTCAGTGGGCCTAGTTTGGTCCCATGCAGGTTCGCCTGCTATCAGTCCAGAGTCAGTGAGCTCTCACTACTCAGGCCAGCTGTTTCTGTGGATATCACCATCATGGTCTTGATCCATTTGCCCATATTATTGCTCCTCCTTCCCTTGGACTGGCCTCAGGTAACTGGGCTCAGTGCTTCCCTGTGGATCTCTGTATCTGCTTCCATCAGAAGATTCTATGATGACAATTAAGGTAGTCTGATTACAGGGGAAGGCCATTTTATGTGGCATCTCCATTGTTACTTAGAGTCTTACCTGAGGTCATCTTTGAGGATTCCTGGGAATTTCTCTAGAGCTATGTTTCTCAATAGCCCTTTAGTGGCTCTCTCAATCAGGATATCCCTTTCCTTTCTCTCCCTCATTGTCCCTCCCACTTCTTGAGCATCACATTTCCTCACATTCTCCCCTTCCATCCCCTTCTCTCCTCCCTCTCCCCTTCCACCTTCCCTTCTCCCTATATCCTAATTTTCTCAGAAGGTCTTGCTTGTTTTCCCTTCCCAGGGGGGCTGACAAAGTTTATTTTACATGTGTTCAAATGCAACTTCTTCTTCCCCTTCTTCCTGTCTCCTCTTCTCCTTTCCTCCTTTGCTCTCTTCTTCCTCTTCCTTTTTTCCCTCCTTTTCCTTCTTCTCCCCCTCCTCTTGCTCTTCTTTTTCCTCCCCTCTTCCTTCTTTTTCTTCTTCTTCCTCCTCCTCCCCCTATACAGCCGGGCTAGAACTCATTGTGTAGATCAGCCTGGCCTCAAACTTACAGAAATCTGCCTACCTTTACCTCCCCAGTTCCAGGATTAAAAGCTAGTGCCTGCATGTTTGCCTGTATGAGAATGTTAGATCCCTTGGAACTGGAATTACAGATAGGTGTGAGCTGCCATGTAAGTGCTAGGAACTGAACCCAGGTCTTGTATAAGAATATCTCTTGTTTAAACCAGCCTGTCTTGGTTAAAGGTGGAAACTTTAAAATGATTAAGGACTTTATGAAAATGCTGATTTGGGTTCAGTGGGTCTGTAGTAGAGCAAAAGTTCGGGTTTCTAAGAAGTTTCCAGGGCCTGTGCTTTTGCCACACAAATAACACATTCATTGCCCAGTGAGGCACTCAGCTGCCTTGCCTCCTTTTCCTAGGTTTTTCCTCCGGAAGTGTGTTGTGTTCTACACGTTTCCTTTTCTCTTGGTAAGGTCTACCATTTTCTAGACTTTTCTTCCTGTGGTAAAGAGATGAGCTGACTTAAGACACCAAGGGTAGGAGAGAAGCCGTGTTCTTTTGGTGTGACCAGAGGACATAGTATCTAAGCACCTTACCAAGAAGAAGGGAATGCCATTAGTTGTCTTCTTCTGACCACATTTTCCCTTTCCTGATTGGCTCAGCTGTGAAGGGAAAGGGAGTTTCTCTGTCAGGGTCAGACTAGCAATCCTGTCCTTTTGCTTTTGAGTAGTTCACATTCTGGCTGAGGGAGACAAATGACGACCACATATAATTAAATGTCTGGGATATCAGGTTGGTTGCTCAGGGCTTTGCTGAGGTGGATGAGGATGAACGTCACTAAATGGAACAGCCAAATATTGTCTAAGATGTGACCAGATTGGCCTAGTGAAAGGTGGATACTGACAAGATGTTAATTCTTTTAATTCTCTGTCTCACGCCTTCAAGGCATGTACTCTACTGCTTCTTCTTCCTCTCCTCCTCTGATGACCCACGGCTTTAGTGTCTCCTTGGCTGTGATTCCCAAGTCCACTCACGGTTAGAAATATTTATTCCACCAGAGTCTTGCCAGGTTTGGTCTTTACTTTGCTATGACACACGAACTTCCCGTTGTTAACGACAAATGACAATCTCCTTGAAGAAATTCGCTCGTTCTGGAAAAGAAGTCAGCAGAAAATTAAATACAGGTTATACTGATGAAGAAGTCAGGGAAGGCGTTCAGTTCCTTCACTGCTCCATGTTCTCTGGGGGCTCTGTAGGTTTTTCAAGGTGACAGAATGGGTTCTGGAAATTCTGGGGTGATGGGCTTGTTGGGGGGATTGCACAGTTCCTGGCAAATATTCAAGAATTGTTATTTTATTTCTTTAATGAAAAAGAAAACCAATGATTACATGTTAATCTGACACTGTGCCCTAAACAAAAGGCACTTAAGCATTCTTTCTCACTCTGGACCACTGTTCGTGGTGTGGCCAGGAAGTAGGATTCTGGTTTAAATCAGTGACATGCTGCTATGATCCTCACTGCTATGATCAGTGAGGGTCTATTAGTATGTACACCTTGGTCTTAAGGGGAGACTCTATTCCAGCGTTCTGTAATTGTGCTGTAAATTAGACTTGTCGCACTTAGATGGGGTTTTCACAGAGTCATCACCGAGTCACCGAAGAACTTGCTCTGAAATCCACTGTAATAGCTATTTGTTTTAGGATTGACTCTTTGCTATTTGAATATGTCTTTCCTTCTGTTTGCATTATAAATGTATTGCACACATTTCTGGGTCAAGATTAAAATAATGCCCAACTAACAGAGCTAATTTGGCACCGAGACACACTGCTTTAAAGGGTTATATTCTGAGTCTCTTGCTCAGGGATCTAAAATGGCCAGCTGAAATTCACTTAACTCTTTGATTTCTTCATCTGTAAACTGGGCATAGTGTTTCATTCCTACAGTGGAGGCTGTGACCGTCAATTAGGTATTTGTTTAAATGGCTTTGATAGCTTGAAAGAATGACCTTTTATAAAAACAGGATACATTGTATTTATTCTTGCAGTATTTTCTTGATTCTAATTATAATTTACTTTTTTCTAACTCATAGAAGGAGAACGGAAGAGGGAAAATGCGAGCACAGAAAGTGGTTTTTATTTCCATCACAAAAAGAGTTTTACAAAGCTGTGGGAGAATGTCACACTACTGCCTAGACTGATCCTGGGTGGGTCTCATACTAACTTATTGTGTAAACACGAGATAGTGGGTTCCTTAGTAACCTCCTCGACAGTAGGGGAAAACTAGTAGTTGGTATATGATTCTGTCCATGTAAACTTAAAACTCAGGAGCCGTCATGAGGAGGGGGGCCTTTATGCAGATCTTTTATTGTAATTTCTTCCTTTTCTAAGCAAAGAAACAGGGATTTTAAGTCATATGACATTCCCCACACTGCATCTATTGTTCTAATTTTATCACATTGATTAATACTTTGCATATGGAATGGTTGTTGGGTGCTAAAATCATCATTTCCAAAACACTTAAAATTAAGATGAATCTTAGTGAGCCACACTGGGATTTTGACATCCCTTTTCGTATAGCAAGGGAATATGATTTATTTGATGTAAGTTTCCTTCCATTTATGTTATTAGGGTCCTTGTATCTTTTAGTGTTCTGGGGTTTAGAAGCAGGCACTGGGTAACTTAAATACACATGAACAAAAACACATATGCATATTATTGGAAACATATAAGATGGTCATAAGGAAGAAGACAAATAGCGTTCAGAAAGTTTCAGAACTATGGGAATTGACATAACAGATCTAAAGGAAAGTCTTCTCATGATCCCGGGGTAGGCAGAACACTCAGCTCCTGCATCTTGTCATACCAAGAAAAACTTGGTATTTCAGAGCCAGAATAAACTGTCCAGGAAGATAGTCCTATACCCAAGTCAGGTAAAGATGGATGGACAGGGAATGAATAGCATATTTTGATGGACAGAGTGCCAAGATTGTCCAAGATGCATACGGAAGGGAAACAATGGCTTGTCCAAAACTAAAACAAACCAACAAATAGTCTTCATCCCCCACCCAAAAAAACCATCAAGCAGAAAGTAAAACACAGGAAAAAAGAGCCTAGTTATGAAAGGAGGGGTCAGGACAGATGTAAATGGAGGAGAGTCCTGAGAGAGCTTCATGAGTGCAGCTTTCCCCTTGGGGAGGCACTGAGAATCGGGTTGACTGGTAGCATGCAGTCTTAGTGCTTAGATACTTTTCACTACTTTATTTATCTAGCTATATTTAGATTTTCATATCTCATTCAAATTAGCAAGAAATAACCACAATAATAACAGTATTCAGTTGGGTTGCACACAGATTCATTTACTCATTAATTCTTTTTATCATATGGCTGTGAACTTAGGTGACTTGTGGAATGGTAGTGACCTAGGATCTGTATCAGATGGTGGACTGAAAGCCAATCCTCTGTCTCTACCTTTTCATACCAGCCTCTCACCTCCCTCTTTCCCTCTGCATCAGCTGGAAGGGCCTTAGCCTTAATGGTTGAACAAGGAAAACAGGTTGGTAAAGAATTGGACTGAAGGAAACGTGTTATCATATTAACTAGTAGCTTACTTGTTTGGATTTATTTAGGCATAGAGATCCCCTCTTGATTTTAAAAACAAACATTCTGGACAAATTTGGACTAAACAAATAAAAACACTCACTATGGGAAATAATAAAAAGGGAAATGTATATAGCTAGCATCTTACTTTACTCTTTTTTTCTAAATGTATGCGGTAATAAACATTGAAAAACTGATTTTGGTAGGCTATACCAAATCATTATGTACTACCATGTTGTCTTGGGCTAAAGGGCTTGGGAAGAGTTGATATGTGACCAAAAAGGGCCGAGTGACCCTCTGGGAAGAGTGTATTCTGCCCGCGTTTAGACATCTGTGAGTATAAACTTAAGGACTGGACATCAGGAAGGCCTTTTATGCTTGGGGTAATTTCTGCATCTTCAAATTATTTAAATTTTTAAGATTCTTTGGGTCCACTTTTAGGAAATTAAAAAACATTTAAAATAATATTCACATATATGATTTTCCTTTTCTTGAATATGGAATTGTTAACTCTGAAAGGAAAACAATGGAATTCTATTCGTGTGTTAAACGGGTTCAATGTTTTTAATCTGGACTGTGGAGCTTACAGTAAGAGTATGAAACTAATGAGTATCAAAAATTACACAGACTTTATATACTTGACTGTGGATTCTGTTCATGGCATTGCCTGTTGATTTTGATTTTATGGTTTTCCATTGTGTTCATGCTCAAAAGGCTTATATCTTCCTCTGTTTTAAAAAAGCTTAAAGCCAGCTTGCAGGGCACTCCCCTAAAGTGAACCAACTCAGTTCAGAAGGAATTCCAGAAGTAATCTTTCTGTCCTTGATGTGATCATGCTTTGAGCTGCTTCAATAGTCGTAGTGTTTCCAGGGGCAAAGGAAATCATCCCAGACACCTGCTTGCCTTGGTAGCTGATACAAGGGTGCCTCAGAGGAAGAAACTTAGGAACGTGATTCCTTATATAAAGAATGCTATCTTTTGACAAAATGGTAGATTGAAGAGCAGGATATATATATATGTGTATCTTATATATAAATGCATACATATATACGCATGTATATGTGTGTATGTATACATAAAATATATGTATATAAACACACACACATATATATACATGTGTATATATGTATATATATAAAATTAAAAAAATGTTCAGCACAAGTTCTAGGCAGACAGGTTCTGGAAAGCAGTCTAGTGAGATGCTTTGATGCCTCCTGCACTAGTTCTCTATAACTTCTGGACCTGGGGTACTAGACTGTGGACTGTGTAAAAGTGATGTTCTCATGAGTGAGCTGCCAATTCACCTGACTCTTATGTGAGTTGCTTTTCTAGAAATGATTCTGTCTTAGAAACTGAGCTAAAATTGTATTTTGCTTTATGCTATGTCAAACACAGTTTTTGAAACTTTTTTACTTTGCATATTCTAGAGTTTCCCAGAAGGAAATCCTTTGGATCTAGATGTTACTTACAGATAACATGAACCCCAGTCTGAGGTGATCCACACATACATATTGAGCTTAGCTTGCTTAGCCTCCTTGGCTCGGCAGTTCCAAAGTCTTCACATTTGGTTGCATCTGAGGTGAGTTTGTATAAAAACAGATTGTTTGAGTTAATCAGTGAACTCAGTGTTCTACCTGGACTTCAGGAAGAGCTGCCAAGGCCTCCCCCAGTTGTCATTCAGGGGCAGAGTGCTCAGAGGTGCCACATTTTTCTCACAGGCCTATTCCCTATGAATCTAAGTTTCTTCATTCTTTAGGAAGACAATTCTAATTTTCTGGTTTATATTTTCATTGCATTTTGTTTACAAAGACTTGTAAAGAATTTTTAAGACAGATTTTATATTTTATACCTATACATTGACTAAGCATATTGATTAAGAAAGCACATGCCCTCAATTTTGGTCAGCATTTGCATTGTGGAAATTTAGTTCACCAGCTATAAGACCTGAAATACCTTGGAGAGAGGCAAAGAACACACCATCAATAATCAAAAGATAGTAACAACCTAGCATGTGCAAGACCCTGGGTTTGATTTCTAGCATCACACATGTACACAAAATTCAGTAACGATCTAAACATAATTGACTACTAGAAGTGCTACCCATAGTTTCCTAAACTGTGGGTCACCACTCTGTATCAGGTCAGGTAACTGAATGTGGGTGTTGTGGAAATTTTGGAAACGGTAAAAGATTTCTGAATGTACCAACTTAATATTAATATTCATTCGAAATGGTGCATAATAAATTCATGGTGTTCCCAGAAGCATTGTCCCATTCTGTGCGTTGTGTGACAGCATTTCAAGCCTGGTTCTTGGTTCTTGTGTATTCAGCATGGGCACTTCCAATTGCTGGCACATACTATCACACCCCAGCTTACCAAGAGCTCAGGCACCTAGGCTCCTATTCAGGACTACTGTGTGCTGTCATTTGCAGCACCTGTGCTACGTACGCAAAACTTTCTGCTTTCATAGATGCATAATGATTTAATTAAATTTAATATTTTACTACCACCATTCCTTAGTATATAAGTCTCAAATTAGTGCATCTTCAGATTGTATTGTGTTAGAATATCTGATTTAAAAAATTACTGTTCAAGTGGCTGACAAGTCAAAAAATTGTTAAAATGAATTTTAATTTGGACTTAGGGCAGAAATTATACAATTTCTGAAATGGCCCTAAAATGACCTCTGTCATTTTTATGTATTTCTGAGAAGTGGCGTTCTCTGCATTGATGATCATAAAACCAAATTATCAGTCTCTGAAAATATTAAAGATGTTGTATGTCCTGCATTATCAAATATTCATCCAAGTTTTAGCTCTTTATGTAAAAGCAAAATAAGTATGTCTATCTCATTAGTATACAAAATTATTTTATATTTAAGATTATATTATATTTTAAAGTGCATTTCTTTATTATTTGTTATGAGTGAATGGTCAGGTTGTGTCCCTATTATGTATAGTGATAATACCTCAGAATCTCTTGGGCAAAAGCTGTCCCAATGGACAAAGTTTAAGAATCCCTTGGCTATACTACCTGAAGCAATTCTTTCATGAAAATTAAATCATGATTCATTTATGCTGGATCCTGCTCAACTGTTTTCATGTCGAAAAGCAGAAGCACCAAAGATAGAAAATACTGGACTAAATCTCCCACTATTCCTTACTGGTTATGTGATATTGACATAGTTACTTCACCAGTTTCCTCATGTGTGACATATTATAATGATTTCCACTTCATAGAAAGATTAACGTGTTTAGTATACTGCCTGTCTAAAATTGAGAGTTCAAGTGACCTTTTTTTGTGAGTGTATCAAATTTATTATGTTTGTTACTAAATGTATTTCCCTACTTGAAAATTACTTCTTACAGAAATGCTTAGTCTGTTTTTGGATATCAGTTTTTGGACACAGTAGACATTGGTAACTGTCTTAAAATATTAGGAGTCACTCATTAAATAATGCTTAAATCCAGGCAGGAACAATTATCAGTGTAACACACTTGAAAATTCAATTTAGATTTTTTTATAAATATGCTTGACATTTATTTTAAAAGTATGGCTTGTAATGCGTATCTAGCATTCTGTCTTTGAAAACAAACATTTTAGATGACTAAGTATTTCATGTTACCCAGAATAGGAAGAATGTAACCAATTTACATAGTCTCTTATTGTTGGGTATTTAGCTTGTTTGTAAGTTTTTTCATTATGAGAAACATTGCCACAAACATCCTTCTACATGTGTATTTAAAGTATAATTAATATTGTATTAAATGTATGAATATTTTAAAAGGAATTTCATTTAAGTGCTCTTCTGAAAACTTGTAGCAATTTAATCTGCACTTAATGCAACTTTTAAAAGTTTTGACTTCTCTAAGGGAATGGATGGAGAGCCTGCTGTCCTTGCCTGGGGCCCATGCTGAGCAAAGTCTGAAAGGTGAAGGGAGTTTTTGAACCACAGGCTGATGGGAAAGTCAGCACACAGGACTGCTTTACATATATGTACATGTTGTTTCCCTGACTCGAATTTCAGAAATGATAGCAAAAGTAGCTTACTATCCCACTGAATAAAGCATTTATTTTATAACACACACACACACACATTTTGACCTGCTAATACCAAAAAGTACAAATGAACAAATTCTCGCCAATTTCCACCATGTTTAACACACATATGCACAACTAACATACCTTGCTGTGGCATATCTTGAATCAAATAGCTATTTTGTTTCTGAATGAATTGTAAGTGTTAGCAGAACAAAGAAGGGATTAAGAAGAGAATTACACAGTTGGCTTTTGGAACTACAGGAATTTAAAAATGGATAACGGTCAGAGCAGAAAAGCCATTCATGTTTCTGCTCTCATTCTAAATGTCAGAGGCCACCAGAACGACAACATGGATGGGTCGTATTATTTGCACAGCAACTTGTTGCTTCATATGAGGTGTATTTTTTTGATGACTATCTACAATTACTTCTTTAGTGTGTGTTTACTGAACGTAATGTGCCTGTGGTGCATGGAACGTATAGCACATGTGACCTGACTTCAGAATTCAGTCATTGGTTCTTCAAATGTTTTTTTCAAGTCCCAAGTGGATGCTGGGCCTCATCCTGAGCATATCTGTGACAAAAAGAACATACATATTGATGGAAGAAGACAACAATACACAAAGTTAACACGTTTCACAGTATACTTGGAGGTAATCAATGTCACAGTGGAAAAGGAGATAGAGGTGGGGCATGAGTTGTGTGTCACGCTTCTGCATATGATTTCAGAAACACGAATTTGAAGGAGCAAGGAGCTCAGGGGGCACCTGGGACAAAGGTTTTCCAGGGTGTCTACTTCTGGAAGTTAGTTCACGCATATTTGGTCGACTGGTGTACTGATCTTACAGACTGTGACTTGGATTTAAAATGTCTGAGAAAGATGGGACTGAGGGCACTGCTCAGTGGTAGATTATTTGCCTAACTTGAGTAAGACCATGACGTCTGTTCCTAGAACAAACGAAACAAAATCACCTCACAAAGATGCTTGTGATCTGAGAACTATTAGAAGAAACAACAGCTTGTCCCATGTCACGTGTGGGAGGGAGAGAGTACACTTTACAGTTTACATTTAAATCTGATTATTGAGAAGTCTAGGAACGTATAACTGTGCTATACAGCAACATTTACTTAGTGTACGGTATCTCACGTTCTCCCCATAAAAACCAGGACAAATGGACAGTGTCACTCAGGGTAGAAAGAAAAGTCCTAGTGGCTGGAGCATGAAAAAGAAAAACCCAGAGACAGATCTTGGGGTTCAACCCGAAGATCAGAAAAGCAAAGAGGCCAAGCCACTAGAGAGTTGTTCTTACCTCTATGAAGTCTTCAGACTGGAAGAGAGCAGGTTCCTGTCTCATCCCACCTTATAATTCTCTCTAGAGCTGGGATTCAAGGCATGCACCACCATTGCCCAGCTTCTATGGCTAACTAGTGTGGCTGTTCAGCATTCTGATATTCAGGCAAGCTTTATTTATTAAAATACAAACGAAATATCACTACAAGCGGCTACTCAACTTCAAGAGTCCAGGGAGCTTGACTCCTAGCTCTCTCCACTTGCCAAAAGCTTCGGACTACTAAGCATATCAGCTGGGCTGGTGTCCTTTTTTATTGTACTAGCGACCTGTGTGCACTCATGGCCTTCATCTACAATCACTGTAGCTGAGCAGTTTAAAAGAGTGTTTCCTCCTTCAGTATTTTTTTTTTCACTCCTCTCAGTCTCATGCTCTGCAGGGCTGAGGGCATTTGATCCTGGATGTGAAGGTTTTGCTTTCTGGGTAGCCAGTGTGTTGGGGGCAGAGTCTGACAGGGAGAAAGGAATTCAGGAAAGGTGGTTGGCCAAACAATGGCCAAACAGTATATAACTCCACTAAATCCTGTTTAAATACTGGATAGGCAATGAGATGGTATCACCTGTGTCTGCAATGCAAAGGGAAACCAATATGCATTGCTTCCTTATTTTTATTTGTTATTTCTTTTAAAGGTTTATTTATTTGTTTTATGTGTCTGAGTGCTCTATCCGCATGTATGCCTACACGCCAGTAGAGGACATCAGTTCCCACTATAGACAGCTGTGAGCCACCATGTGGCTGTTGGGAATTGAACTCAGGACCTCTGGAAGAGCAGCCAGTGCTCTTAATCCCTGAGCCATCTCTCCAGCTCTGTTGCCTCTTTATTTAACAAAAGTCCTTTCTCAGTCCTCATCTGTTGCTACCCTTCAACATTTTATATCAGCATGATAAAAAAAGTTTGAAAACATGTGGGATAATCCTGGACCTTTAGAGAGTGGTTTCACATAGAGCACAGTGTGAACAATTTTAAAAAAGTCATTTATTGCTCTGGATCAAAAGGGATATACAATGAGGACAGAGCAAAGACAGTAAGGACGACTCTAAACAGAAGTTAGTGAACAAAGGCTTATTCTACCACTTTCTAGGATTTCTAAAAACTGTAGTTAATTGAGAAAATATTAGAATCCCATTCTGCTTCCATGTTCAGCCTTATACAAGTTATGGCTGTGATGTTAAGTTACTTAATGCCTTCAACTCATAGATATTAGTATCTTGAACAAAAAGAATAATCTTTGTTTGTATGTAAGTTAATAGTGATTATTAACATTAAAATGTATTTTATTTATATGCAGGTGCTTTGGTAACCAAGTTAGCTATACCTGCAAAATTGAATTACTACTGGGGCAGTACTTTACCATCATAGGTCCTTCCATTAATATTGACTCTGTTTTCATAAAAATTTACTGTTTTCATAAATTTAACTTTTGTAACACAGGGAGCATAACATCTGAACCATAAGAATAAAAATTCATATAAGAATAAAGTGTGTCCCAGAATATGTTAGAAGATACTAAGTAACAGCTGTGCAGCAGGGTTCTCATTCTTCCTACAGTGTTTCTCTCAGATGCACAATCTCCAAATAAAAGCCAGAGAGATGATGAAGCGGGTTATTCACATTTCCTGGAATATCTGTTGCACACTCTTCTTCCGAACCTATGAATCCCTCAGGTTTTGATTCTAATCATAGTACTAAGGCTTTCTTTCGTGAAAAGCTTAATAGAAACCAGCAAATATGATGGATAGCTCACAGAAGAAGGCCCGACTCTCTACATACAGCTGCCCCTCAAAGCAACTTGCAGTGTTTTTTTAATTCTACATTTAAAGATAAAAGATTGAGTATCCAGAAATTATTTGTATTTTAGCATGCAGCACAAAACTGGTATTCATGCTTGCTGATTTGATCTTCATTAATTTGCTCACCATTGACATATATAGGTGCTCATTTTGAAACTAGCTGTAAATGATGTGAAAGTATTTCTAGGATCACAACTGAAAGCATATGGACCGCATGGTTGTATAGCTAAGAATATCATCTACCTGAGTTGAACACAAGTGGAGGCTGCTGAGATTTGGTTCACTGGACAGTTGGGTTAAAGACACATCATGGTTTGTTTGGCTATGACTGTACACTTGGAATTTCTCCTAGCAATTGAATGGGTGCTGTGTATGATGCTACCTAGCATGGCTCATAACTCATGTGTTAATTCTTTTCCAAAACACCAACACCCAGGGAATAGTATTGGTGATCTTCGCTAGATTTGAGAGGGGACATGAGAGTAAATGGAAAAACAAAAGGAAGCCAAGTGATGTGTCACACCATGTCCTGTCCCCTAGACAAATTCAGGCTCATCAAAATATTTGAGTACACATGGAAAACTAACTTGTGCCCAACTAAAGCAAGTCCAGTGATGCTTTGGGCATTAGACTAAGTATCCCCGAGGTCTTCCACTTTTCTGAGTGTCAGTATCATGGTAGATGCGAATGGTCTAAGCCAGGGGTTCTCAGGATTACAGTGCCTCAGAGTCACTTGGGGAGCCTTGAAGCTCAGGTTCCTTGTCTTTCTCCAGAGTTGCTGCTCAGGCCTGAGAACTTTCAAATGATGTACCCCAGGGGATGCAGATTGTAGGTAGGAGGACTATAGTTTGTGACCCTTTGGAACCAGCTGATTTCCGCGTATGAGTTTTATAAGTGATCCAGTCAAACTGCATATTTCAATAATCATGAATGAACTGGCCCCTCTCCTTGCACCAACAACTCATGAACGTGTTGGACAGCAGAAGCTTTGAAAGTGGTCAATGGAGAATCATGCATGAAAGACTCTAACTCTTGCTTTCAAGAAGCACAGAACCTGGTGAGAGATATGCGCAAAAAACTATGACATTCTGATTGCTCAAATTAGATCAGGGGGAATTGAGAATTGAGAAGAAACTTAAAGTTGTTGGTTCATTTCATTTTTTGAAAATTAATCTCTACTCAATCCTGTGAGGCTGTATCAACTTATTTTTTTCTGATGGCACATGGACGTTAAGAGATACAGGACTTCTTTTAACATCAGAATTAGCAAATGACCAAGCTAGAATCTGAATCAAGATTTGTCAACCACAATGCCACACTCGTTGCAAAACAATGTTGCTTTTCATAGAGAAAGAAGGAAAAATAAAAACGATGCTCGCAAATCTGTGAGTGACACTGCCAGCTGTAAGACAAGGGTTTCTTGCGGTAGTCATACAGTCAAGGTAGTCATACAGTCAAGGTAGTCATACAGTCAAGGTAGTCAGTCATACAGTCAAGCCACTTCTTGTCCTGAGTTTAGATTCAGGGCTCCAGGGTGGAAATTGTCTTAGACATTGCTGTATCACTCATGTATGTCCTTAGGAAATCTTCAGGCCATGAGAGCCATTTAGAAACAAAGACCTACTGAAGCAATGTCAGGTTTGTATTTCCGCTCTTATTCAGAGAAACACAATTGTTTGAAGGGCACAGCCATAAGGCTGTTATTATTACTGTTTGCTGTATATTGGCGATTTAGTGTAAACACTTAAACACGAGTTAAAAGTTACTCTGTATAATTACCATGATAGGGACATTGTGTGCATGTCCCTTATTTAGTCTTTAGCCCCCAGACTAGCTCCCGGGAGAGGTATTTCCTCAACCACCCTTGTTCTCAGAAAGACTGGCTTGTGGAATGAAGGGCACGGAACTGCCAAAATGGAGAATGGCTTTCCTGGTCCCAGATGACTCGCTTGTGGACACGGCTGTCATGATACACATGGCTTGCAATCTCTGCATTGGCCAAAGGGATCCTTCCTGTTGGTGTGCTCACCAGGTTCCCTCACCATGTGGCTTGTCCTTCTACCTCAGCCTCCATTCCTCTTTTGTGTGCATTTCACATTTTGCCTCTTTTCTTCAAGGATCCCTAATGTACAGTTTTTCTTCTGAGTCTCTGCTGGATCTCATCAGCATCTAGGGATCATCTTGAGAATTTGCATAATTAAGTCTTGAAGTAAGGAACAAGCTCCTACTTCAGAAAGAGTTTAGGACCATGTGACCAGTTTAGTGTAAACACGATAAACACATCTTTGTTAGTTCTTTGCCTTTTAAAGTTGTCAGAGCAACTGTTAAAGTTGGAAGGCTTGCAGGCTGAGAGTATAACTCAGGGTTGATCCCAGCAGTGGAGGAGAAAAAAAAAAGAATACTTGCAAATATCAATTTAAAGAAAGGCTCACAATGACTGTTTAGTTCACATCATCTATAACTGATATTTCCATTTGTATAGTCCCCCTTGGAAATATTCTTTTGCAACTGTTTTTGCTCTCCGGTTCTTAGCGACTCTGGGTTGTCCTTGTCTTGAACCAAGAAATGGCATCCACTTGCTTGAATGACTCAAAACTAAATTTTGACCCTGGATTGACTTTAAATGTAAATTCTTGTCTGGAAAGTATCCTGAGCTTTGAGGACAACAACTATCCTCCAACTATTTCGATTGGTAGACAAAAAGCAGCCTGTGGTGATGTTACCCAGTTTATTCCCCCGAGAACAAGAGGGAGACTCAAGGAATCAGTGATGAGGAGTTACATCAGACTGCCATATCTTCATTTGCTTGCTCTCCTGTATTTGGAGATAAAAGAAGGCAGTGGTGACAATTAATATATGAGTGTCATCTAATAAATTTGGTTACAAGTAAATTAAGATATTTTATTAGACTATATAGGCAAAGAAATATTTTTGCAATAACACTCCAAATCTCAATGGCTAACCCACAGTTCATTTTGGGTTATACAGCCTTGCTGGTTTGGGGCTCTCTCTGTGTGAACCCAACATTCTCTGCCTCTCCTCTCTACTACACTTTCCCTCAGAATCAGGGATTTAGAGTTTGCCCACCAAGAGGAAGAGCGAGAAGATTATGGATTGGCTTTTAAATACTTCTTTCTCAGAAGACTGTTTGCCCTAATCCTTAGGACAGAAATTCTTAGTCCCCCTCCACTGCAGAAGGTTCTGAACATCTAAGAAGGGCCAGGAAACTGAGGGAGCATTAGGAATATTTGTTACAGGCACCATAGGAAAATATCCCCCTAAGTTCTTGCCTGAGACGTGGGTGCAGCTAAAGATAGGTTTACGAGTTGTGGGATAATAGATTTTCCCACCTTGAAGAGAATTACTAATATTTACCCACAAGTTTGCATGGTAAACTTTCAAAAATTTTCTCGTACACCATGTTGGCACAGAGACCGTGCAGGGAAAACAGACTAATCCCCTTCTAATCCAGAGTAAATAAATGCACTCTTACGAGATATTTTATAAGGCGTTCAAGAACTTTGCGTTAAGGGCCCAGAACTGGATCCTTAATGTAAGTGTAAGTATAAAATAGTCAAGTGTAAATTTATATATTTCTAATTTTTGTTTTGTTCAAGGTTTAGTGTAGGAATTAAAAATTAAAACAGAGTCCAAATAACAATGATAAATTCAGAAAGAGTCTGTGGGAAGCTGGGCCTACATGCAAAGGGTCAACTAGAAATTGTCAAGGGACAGGAGTGGATTGTTCTTTGAACACATCTGTGTGTGTTATTCTGGCAGCAACTTTGATATCACTTTCTCATTATGGGAGGATGGTCAGTCTGCAGGCCTTAAAAACCTCCTGTATGTCTGTGTACAGTCTTGCCTCTAAGTTTTCAAGGTAACAGAAAGTAGTGTAATTGTGTGGATAATTAAAAACAACCAAAGTCTAAAACTTGTGCTTTTATGACTGCAGTGCAGGCTATCAAAGTGACAGGGTGTCTGGAGGGGACCCTTGCATGCACATAGATTAAATGAGTCCATTAGTTGATTGTTTCTGGTATGAAGATAAGTAGGGAAAAGTATAATAATGCTGGCGTTTAAGTGGACCTAATTAGGCTTCAAGTTTAACACTCCATTAAGATGAATGGGGAAGGGTCACCCCTGCTCAGGCTGTGGCATTGTCTTAGTGTGTCTGGATATTGCCTCTGAAGACAACAGTCTGTCAGCAGCGCACGTTCTCACAGTCACCCCTGGAAAGCAGACTGGAAATTTAATTCTTTTCAAATGAAATCTCAGGTTCTGGAGGCCACAGCCAAATCCACAGGGAGAGCTTAAATCCTCAAGTTCTGCAGCTGTATTAGTCATAAACAACAACAACAGTAAAGATAATTCTTTCCCACGTTTACAGAAACCTTCGAGCACAGGCTTCAGCCTTTCCCGAATATGATCTGGTGAGACTGACAACCCCCAGTTTACCCCCTGAAGGACCTTGGCTGTAGAGAGGGTGAGTGACTTGGCTGGGGCTGTGGTGCGTGTCACTGCACAGCCAAAAATAACATCGAGGGACGGCGCGGTTTTGTTGCTGTCGTTTGTCATCCTTCACGAAAGACAGTAAGGCATCATGAATTCACACGTACCTTTGAAAAGCCTGACAATCAAAGTTCAGTGCAGCTTGATGGACAGGGTTTTGGGGAAACGATGTGAATGCTGCTCCCAGCCATGTGGAAACTTGGCTCAGTTAGTGTGTGAGTAGGTTAGGAGCTTTGATCGTACGTACGGCTAAGGTAAGGCACGTGGATACAGCCTGCAATGTGGAACTCTGGGACCGGATTTCTAATTGTCCCCCAAAGAACACTAAGTTTGTCTCATGTCTTTCGGTGACTGGCTTCAGAAACTGTTATCTGGAGACGGTTACAGTAAAGCCACTGTGTCTTGAGAAGAATGTCTGGGTGACGAGCCTCTGGCTCTGATAATATCGCCACATTGTTAACTGTGGTACGATTTCATGGCTGGTACTTTACGGCTCTGGCTGTGCGGTAGACTTGGTACATTCTTCTGGATAAAGACTTTCCTCTTGCTGAGTTCCAGCGGCTCACTTTCAGAACTAATACGCCAAATATGCTCTGCTTATCAAAGTTCTGGGTTTGATGGCTTTGCAAGCTTGTAAGCCAGGAGAAGAGAAGTCTTGGTGTGGAATTGGGGCCACAGAGATCCAGCAGAAATTGAAATCATCCCATTCTACTTGTGGGACTACACATTTTAAACCTGTTTATGGATCCAGTTTTAATTTAAAGGGTGTCAGTGATTTTTAAATTAAAAATAAACCATAGGTGGGATCGTTCATTGTAGGGATTTGAAGTTGGATTTAAGAAAAAAACAGTTCTGTAGTCGGGCATTGGTGACACATGCCTTTAATCCCAGCTTTTGCGAGGCAGAGACAGGCAGATCTCTGTGTGAGTTTGAGGCCAGCTTGGTCTACAGAGCAAATTCCAGAACAGCTAGGGCTACCCAGAGAAACCCTGTCTCAAAAAACAAACAAAAACAGCAGTCTCAGAACTGCTTTCTGCTATGTGCTAGGACTCTTATCTCTGATCCCTCATTGGTGATCCACTGTAGTGGACTTTTGTACAAAGAGGCAGTTGAAAATGGGGCGCCTTCCCCAGCAGCAGCTTTCTTGGGCCGTTGCTTCCTTTCTTTCTGTCTTTCACTGTTCTATTCCAGTTGCTATTAAATCTGGACACTGAACAAATAGCATCTATTTTACTCTGCTGTTTGACAGCATCCAGATACCTTTAGCAAGCGTTGATGTTAATCTTTTGGTTTTCTTGTTGTTGTACACATTAGGACATAAGGAAATCTTCAGAAATGCCATAGCTTCAAAGCTTCCACTTAGGCTTCAGAGTCACATGAGTTTAACTTAACTTTATACGTGTTCAGCGTCACTGCCTCGTTATTCTCTGATAATTCATCTGACTTGAAAATGGATAAGTTTGTATTTTAAATGTATTTTTTCTCACAGCATGTTCCATCTTTTAAATTATTTTGTTTTATGGGAAAATCAACTTAATTTGAGTTTATTTTAATTAATTTTGAAATTCATTTATAGTTTCTCTTGAATTGGTCCTTTAATACTATTTTTAATAATACATTGACAAAATAATAATATGGAAATATCAAAGGGAAATAAAATGAAAAAAATAAGATTAATCTGGATAAAGTTTACTGTCTGAAATACATTAATGAGGTTAATATATAGATTAATTTAATTTAAACCTGCAAGCAGCCACCTAAAAGAAAGATCAGTTAGGTCTAATAGCATGAAGAACATTTTTAGAATATCTCAATTAATTGGAAGAAACTCAGTGATTCCTGGTCTGGGTTCTGAGATCAATTTGTCCCATTAATTCTCGTAAGAAGGACTTTTCTTTATGATACAATAATTACTGTCTTTAGCAGCAGGGTCCTGCCATGAAGTGCAGGCTAGCCTGGAACTCTCAATCCTCATATCTCAGTTTCTCAAGTCTTGGGATTGCAGGCATCTAGATAAAATTATAAAGTGCCTAATGATAGGTGTCTGGTACCAAGTTCCAAACTAAGTGTTGTTGTAATTGTAGAGCTGTATGTGTGCTCCCCTGCCTGGGCTCCCACCTTCCAAAGATGTTAGAGTCCTAACCCTTGCTGTCTGCTATGTGGCCTTATCCAGAACTTGAGAGAATAAATGTCTGCATTTGCCACCATTCACCCGGTGGCGCTGAATTACCACAACCTATAAAACCAGTAACTGTTCAACAATTTGTAAATGTATAGATTAATTCTATGTACTGATTTATCGGAAGAAAGGACTCTTTAGAAATTTAGCAATGATGCCATGATCATCTATGAAATAATAGTGAAGTCAGCAGCTCTAGGCTAGCTTCAGCTAAATAGTGAGAGTCTTATCAAAAAAATAAAAGAATGAAAAAGACACAAGAAACAACTCCATTGAACATTTTAATACACTTCTATTTCTATTGAAGCCAGTATTTCTGCATAAAAGTGTATTTACTGTGTGACTGAATGATTAATAATTTACCATCAATAGGTCTGTCATGTACATTTGCCACTACTATGCATCCGTTTTATTTTCAATAATGTGTAACTTTCTGTGGTAGTGGGTATCTGTCTATAAACAATTACTCAAAATTAGTTATCAAAGGAATATGTATGGAAGAGACCACTATTACACAAAGAATTTCTAACTTTCTCTATGAAATTCCTGTTCTATCTGGGTGTAGTGGCGCACACCCTTAATCCCAGCCCCTTAGGAGGCAGAGACAGGCAGATCTCTGTTAGTTCAAGGCCAGCCTGGTCAACAAAGTTAGTCCCAGCACAGCCAGAGCTATATAGTGAGACTGTATCCCCCAAAAGAAACCAAAAAACAAACCAAAACAAACAAACAAACAAAAACAATGAAAAGAGAAAAAAAAGTTCCTGTTCCCAAATGTCATCACTGTGAAGGGGCATTTCACACTTATTTGTGTTGCAGGACTCTTATTACATCCATTTGTAACTTCTCCCCTGTGTGGGTGCTCTTGCTTACTTTTCTTTAGTCCATTTCTTAGGACACACACCCACGATGCCAAGCCTTATCTCCCTCAACCATCTTGAAGAAATCAAATAAACACAGGGCTCCCTGAACCTGGAGAAGAAGAGAATGAAAAATGAGCCAAGAAGAAAAATCGTGTTCTGAATTTAGTAGGGGCGCTGGCTACTAAAATGGTTGTAAACCAGTTTCCGTCTCCTAAGTCGTTTTAGCTTCCCTTCCTACTTCATCCTCAAGGCGAGATAAAGACGGCACTTGTGGGTCTCACACCCATCACAAATTATGAAATTTAGGAAGGTTTCCAAACAAATAGGAATTGCGTGCTAGGAGCTTCCTTGGGGGAAAAAAATCCTCATTCTTTTCTAATTATTCAATAATGTATTTGGAAGACATTTACTTTCTAAGAACAATGATTGCTTACATTTAAAAAGAAGAGATAAAAACCTCTCAGGTTTTCAAAGTGAGAGCTATCTTTCTGCACTAGAAATGAAGAACAAGAAGAAAACCCATAAGAAATTAAACCAAAGCCAAACCATGGTAAGCAGTCCACTGGGCCATGGCAAGATGGAGCACTTCAAAGCTCACATGTTTACACGAAGTTTTCACTCTGTCTAGGCTCATCTCCACCGTCGGAAATATAAGGGTTCACATTCGTAAGACTGCCCCATGCTTGCAACATTCACAGGCTCTCCCCCACCCCCAAATTTGAGCAGAAACACTCCTTTCTAAAGCACAGCATCTGGCCTCTTCGGGCGCTCATTTGCATGCCAATACTGGATTGCTCTCCCAGCGCACAGCTATTTAATAGTGGTGCTGGTGTCCGAGCTCTGGGAACAAACCAAATGGTTTGGGTGTGCTTTTGTGTGCACTGCAGGTCGTTGCTACAGTGTGTTTATTAAGAATAGTACACATTCATTATAACAAGATTGCTCTTTTGCTCAGGGGCCATCATGGCACATTCTGTAAATGAATTAACAGTAGCATGCATTTGTGTATTATGGGCCCAGAAGATGCATTTGTTTATTAAATAAATCTGTAACACAGAGAGTATAGTTGAAAGGAATTGAAAAAATAATGAGTGTGCACGTACAGTAGCTGTGTGTGTGTGTGTGTGTGTGTGTGTGTCTTTGAAACCTTAACATCTTGGCGAGTTTTCCTCCTTTGTTTCTTTTAAAATTACAAGAGATCAGGAGGCCAAACTGTGGACTCACAGGCTGCAAAAACTGATGTAAAAAATAGAAAAGGAATTTAAATTACAGAAGTGTAAAACATTTCCAGAGTGGTGTTGCAAATTATTACCTACCTCTCGAATGATTTAATATTAGATTCTTTTGTTGTTCTTAGAAATACTTTTTCTCTAAAATTATTATTATTATTGTATCTATTTTTAGTTTTGGCTGAAATTTAGCTTGTAATGTACATATAATTTTCCCCCATTGAACTTTATGGTCTTTTGAAATATAAGCTGTGCTGTTCAAATACAAATGCAGTAACTATCGATCCTCTTTTTCCCCAACATTTTTGTTCAGGTGTAGCTAGCACAAGTATGTTTATTAATGTGAGTCTGTTGGATTTTATTGCAACTATAATGATTTTGCGACAGTCTGAAGGCGGTTCACAGTGGTACTTTGACACTTAGGATATGTTTTCAGATGTGACTACTGTCCATTTCCTCAGTTTATACTTGCTGTTTTTAAGGTGGAATGTGATCTGTTGAACACTTAAAGAGTAGCAGAAAAGAGCAAAATGTTTAAAAATATGAAATGCTGAAAGACGCCAAAGACTCAACAATGCTACAAGGAGGTCCATTTAAATGAGCCAAGGAAATCAGGAAAAAAAAAGAAAAAGAATAAAAAGAAGGCGAGAGTCCCCAAATTCAGAAGTTCTTATATCATTTAAAGAATAATTAAAAACTGATTCAATACTTAACTTATAAAAATCTTTCTAATAAATCCAAGGTACTGATTGGACCTTGACAAAATGTATTAAAAGGGAAAGACTGGTTCAAGGAGTAGATTAGGATTTCCTAGATTTTTAGTCTAGCAGATCTCTGACACTATTTAAAGATACCGCCCTAATTAGAACACATGCAACACAGCAAAGTGTGTTTTGTAGGAAACATGGCAGGATTTAAAGCTATTCCCCACGCAGAGAACACACGGAGCTGCTGGAAGCGGGACAGCTCTGTTCCCACATGGCACCCTAGACACACTGTTCGTCCTTAAAGAAGGTGTATTCAGCTCGACTGATTACTGAAAAGAAAAAAAAAACCCGACTATCTTAACAATTGATTTAATAATTATGAAAGGAAAAAGAAATTGTTTGAAACCCGGTTTCTTTCCTTTCATCTTTTTTTTTTTAAGCTCTTTTTCCGGGGCATTTTATTTATTCTGCTGCTTGTAGAGAGGCCAGCCAATCAGAACGCCTGCGCGGGCCCAGGCCCAGTCTCAGTGCTGAGCTCCAAATGCGATTCGAGTCCTGACAGGGGGATTATAGGAAACAGATGACTTACGCTTCTAATTTGTGGCCTTAAATTGCAAACAGAATTTCAGGAGTCGAGCAGAGTAATAAATGGCAATAGAAAAAGCCACACACAGCCAAATCAGTATGTGGTGGTTGTAGGTTAAACTAAATGGGAAAAGACAGGTTATGATGGCTCAGTGTATTACAGAGAAGAAAGTCTTAAATTACTAGTGCCGAGAGGTACTGCTCCATGGCAGACAGTATTGCATTGTGTAGTCTACAGATATCATGAGCAGAACAATAAAAGAGCAGCTTTCCCCTAGAACCTGTTGCTGGAGGAATCCTGGGCTTTTCCTCTTAGAAATGGAAGCCATGTTTTATGCTTGTCTTGACCTCTGTTGTATACTTGGCCCCTTAACATCTGTTTTCTACCGTTGCTGTTTTTCACACCAAATTAAATGTCGAGGAGTCAGATAAAATAAGTTCAAAATATGTCCAAATTATTTTTGTTGACTTCTAACAAATGTCTCAGTAACTCTTTCCACAGGGAATGATACCATTTAAATGCCAGCATTGAAAATAATTTTCCTTTCAACATTTTACGAGGCAAAGAAAGGAATTTTGAGGTGTACTTAAACTCGGAAAATACTACATTGGCCTTTTTGGTAACTTGTACGCCTGTTTCAGACTTGCTTTAAGGCAATTTCTCATGTAAAATTATGTGCATTTGTTGGATAAAAGTTCCAGGAAAATTGTTTAACAATGGCATATAAAGAGCCATTATTCAGAGCTGTTTCATGTTATAATACCAGGCTGTATAAGGAAAGTCCACTGTGTAACATGCATCCGATAATTGGTACTTGTTTACTTTAATAATCTGTGAACTTATATGTTTATGTAAATACAATATAGGAATTAAGGTGATAAGATGGAGAGAATGGCATGTTTTCAATTCCTTATCACATATACATACATACATATCACATATACATACATACATATACATGTATATATGCACACATATATTTAAAATAAATCATCTTTCTTTAAGAATACCAACTACTTTTATGTTTAACATATCTATCAGGGATTGACAGCTGCTTCACGGTAAGGAATTGTAAAAATAATTTCCCCACTCTGTATCATGCTATCACTATATGAAAAGCAACCTTCAATGAATGATCAGAGCAGGGCCGACTGCAGACCACAATGAAGGCCTGGGTGTGGGGCTGTGGAGAATTAACAGCTTTTAAGGAATACTTTCCTTATGAGTAAGGCTTTCATTGCATTAAATTTTAACCTGAATCGTCGTTTGCTTTGTGTGCTAAGGAAAATCTATTAGTTGATGGACACTGGAGAAATGTAATATTTTCATTGTGATACTAAACAAGTTTGTTGATAATCTTTGAAGATGATTGGTAAACAGATTTTGATTAATCACTTGCAAAAATCATGCTTCGAAGGCCAGGTATAGTCGGTGCCATGGTGGCATCAATATAGGCTATAGCTATTTCTTTGTGTATGCTGTCGGTTTTGTTTTTAAATCACCTGGCAAAAAGAGAAAATGAACCATAGCTAGAAGGTTTGACTCTAACACAGAAGCCTCTTTTCATGCCTGTCTTTTTTTTCTAGAAATGCCCAATTATTATTTGTGTTACAGTGAGAAGACTGGGCCTTTATGGGACCTGAACCTTTTCAAGGAGCAATGGCTTTTGTTTCTGTACCCCATCAACACTGATCACCTAATTAAATCTGATATCTTTGGCTGAAGCAAATGATTTGTAATAGTTTTTTTGGAGTATACTTAATTAGTTTCAATGCCTTTTGCAAGGTAACTGTGGGGGTATTTTAAAAAAATGGGGTGGAAACAAGAGGCGTTTCCATTTAGTCTTGCGAGTGGTGAGAGAGGTGACTGGGAGGGCGACCCAGCCTGACCAAGCCATAAAGCAAGGTGTGGTTCCAAGGAAAGGGCTCGCGGATGGGTCATTCGTTAGCTGGTATCCAAGCAGGCCTAAACTGGAGAAAGGCTTTGGGTCAAATGTAGGTCTGAATGTCTGTCAGGCCCCAGATTCCACACCTTGATTAGCTCAAGACACCAACACCATTTTCATTAACAAACAGCAACGGTCTTTTGTCTCCTTCACTTTATAACATTTCTCAAGGGTTGAATTTCCTCTCTTCTGCCTCTCTTCAGCGAGTAAAGGGAGCTTGTTAAGTCACTTAGATATTTTGACTGCAGATGCTCTTTGGCCATTTGCCTGTGGCAACAGTGTCAAAGCATAACTTGGTATAATTGCTGTGTTGCAGGCAAAAGAGTGTCCTGTCTTTATGCTCAGGCTGCTGAACAAAAAGGAAGTGTCATTTTGGAAAATCCTGTGAATTATCCTCAAAGTTCAGGCAGAATTTAATGCATATCATACCTGTTATGACTCTTATTCCTTGCCTGTAAAACAAGGGGAATATAGCTAAGTCAATTACATGATGTTAAGTGGGATGTTTTGTGTGTGTGTCTGTGCACGTGTATGTGTGTGTCTGTGTTGAGATTGAGTAACAATAAAACAAAATTAAACTTAGAAGTGAAAGCAGTAGAACTAGGTTCTTAGTAATTTAAAAAGTAGCTAGAAAGCATTAAAATTTTTAATTAACCATTGAGTCACAGTTTATATATAATATGGAGTACAAATGACAGTTTTGATAGATGTCTGTGTAACAGGGACATGCATAATTTACATGATTAGCAATACCCATTCTGCGCGTGGAAATTAAGATTAAAATATCTTATAAAACTTTAAAAGTATACAGCAATCCAAAGAATGCTTATTGTAAAATGTACTTCTGATACCACGATGCTGTGTATGTTCTGTGTTTAGTACATATTCTGCAGGAAATCCTGAAAAGTGTGATTTGGGCTTCTCCCATTAAATAATCTGAAATTCGTGGCTTATGGTAATGAATGATAGAAACCCATAGATTTCCCTCTCGTCGTTTCCATACGAGATGCATGTATGTACGACTTCAAGGATGAGTCTTACAGAGTGTGTGCCTGCTCCGCATTACACTGCACAGGTTCGCACAGGGCTGCCAAATGCTGGCATTCTTTAGTCTGAGAAAAACGATCTTTCCGGTTAAGTACACCCTCCCTATGCCTCCCAAACTATACAAAGCTGCATGCTGCTGGCAGGTAATGACTTGTAATTAGCATGGCAGGCAGGTAATAACTGGAAGGCACCTGCCAATTGTTTCTGAGCGTTTGCTCTCTTTCAAAACTCAGGATGAGTGGGAAGTCATAGGGAGCTGTAAGGATGCAAATAGAGTACAGGGGAGGGACACGACCCAGGGGTCTCTTTCCGCATAGACCATCTCCCTATTTGTTTCTTATTTCACCCCCAGGCTCTCTTTGTGGGGCTCCAAAGAGGCACAGAGAATTGGCAGGTTCCTTTACCTGCCTGCTGCTCTGACTGGGAGAGATGGTGCCTGTTGAGACATTCTAAGCTGTTTTGGAAGCAAACCAATCTTCTCAGATTTAGCCTGTATGTTAGAAAATCAGGATTGAGAGAGTATGGCAGTTCAGCTTGTTTGAAAAGAACCACGAATTACTCAAAGCCAGATTTCACTTCCCTGTTATGACCTACTTCTTTTTCTTTCATGAGTTTTTTCCCCCGACTTCATGGAGAGCTGTTGATGTTGAAGCAAGAAAAATTGGGCAAGGATCTTGTACAAAATTGAGGTTGGACCAGTTGTCTAAGAATTCTGTAACCATCTTAAACCAGTATGAATACACACACACACACACCCCACACACACGCACACACGTGCGCATGCACACACACATATCTCTACGCACACACACACACATGTACGCATGCGCACACACACATATCTCTACGCCAAGTTAGTACCATAGTTGAATACTTAGGGTAGGACAGGGAGTAAGGGCAGGTTGGGCAGATGTGGCCTCTAAAACTGAGGGACACGTAGTCTTCTCCAGCTAGTTGTCATATATAAATACAGAGTGGCCAGATTGTCAGCGCTTTAGTTGGAGTCACCGAATCTTAAATTTTATACAAATACACCCATATCCTGAGAAAAGTTTAAAAAGTTAACCCTTCGTCTGAGTAAAACAAACTAGCGGCCTGTTTGCAGTGTACAGGCTAATAGGTCATATTCTGCTTCCAATTAGACTTCCCCCTCTCTTCTGTTACCTTCATTTTTTTTTTCAAATCCCAATAGTATATTACAGGAGCAAACAGAAGCGGACTTACACATAGAGTGAACTCTGCTTGTTTTTAAAAAGTTTCTCATGACTATTACGTCCCAATGCTCAGAAGTGGGTCTTCTAGGGGATTTCGCTTGTCAGGTCTGTTTGCTTATGAGTTTTGTTTCACTGCTGAAGAGATCACAGGGCATCACTGAGGAGTTCTTCCAAAGGCCTGCTCTATAGCCTCTAAGCCTGAGTTGTGAGGAAGACATTGTGAAGCGAACCTGCTAACTAAGGCTTCTTTCAGGCCAGCAAGGAATAGGCTCCCAGAAGGCCAGGCTAGGAGCTGCTGCAGCCTTCCCGGAGACACTCCTTCGAATGGTAGCTCCTTCTGCTAAGAGCGGGATCCCATGTTCTTTTGCCAAATCTTCAAACACTCATATGACATTGAAAAGCACATTTTAGTCACCGGAATCAACATTCAGACACATTTTGTATTTAATATTGACACGAGTTTAAACCCTTTAATGTCTTTCCTGAATATTTAAAGAGAAGTTGGAAGCTGTCTTTTCATTTTCATTTTGAACGCCATGAAATAATTCACGTTTTGACATCTAGCATACTAGCACAATTAAGTGAAGAGTTCTCTCTTTTTTTTTCTAAAACAGGGTCAAAAGTCAATCACAAAAATGTAAAGCTAGCTTTTTCATGTGAAACCTGAAGGTAAAATTTGCGATCACTTATGGCTTAGCCTTGAACAAAATTATGAAAGTTATTTTTCTTAAGCTCGGTTATTTTTCTTCTATGCACAGATCAGTAATTGTTCAGCAATGAAGATCAGTAGCGATTAGCCATACTTACACAGAGTGTGTTGCTTAGCATGGGAGAGACAATAGTAATAAGGGTGCTTCTGAATGTACCATGAGCAGAAAGCATGAGCCACAGAGAGAGGAACAGATTCTGGACGGGCCTCAGCAATCTAAAAATCATAGTGTTAACCATTTCATTTTTTTCCCCTTTGCACATACTGCAATCTTAGAAAGCAGATTCTAAGTGTATTACACCAACCCCAAAATTACCTGCTTATGTAGTCGTTGATGATTTTACTCCTTCGGGACAAGCAGATAGCTTTAGTTTTAGAAATCTGTTGTTAGCCTGAGAAAACTGGACCTTTATAAAGGTAAAGTTGCAGCTGGGTGTTGCACTCTTTAACCCCAGAACCCAGGAGGCAGAGGCAGGCTTATCTGAGTCCAAGACCCATCTGGTCTATAGAGTAAATTTCAGGACTACACAGGAACCCTGGCTCAAAAGAAACAAAACAACAAAACGAAACAAAACACAACACGGACAACAACAACAACAACAAAAACCAAGCAGGTAAGAGCTCACCAGGCAGTGCCACAGAGCAGTGAACAGCAATCAGGTCTGTGTTGGGTCACATGGTAGGGTCAGATTGACGTGTTAAGTAACCAGAACATTCTATTAGAATTTATAGAAAGTAACTGGAATTATGTCATGCTTTAAAAAAAAGTGTTCATAACATCATTTATACCCATGTTTATGAGTCCTTTTAAGGGTTTGTGCATCTTCTCCAATTAAATTATTATTTTTGTTGAAGGCTAGCTCGGCAGAGCTGGGGTGGAAGGGGAGCAGAGCGCGAGGACGTACATAAATTGTCTTAATTTCTGAGAAGTGCAGGCTTGGCAATCACTTAAGACAATATCATTGATATAGCTGTCAGGACAGACTCTTTCCAAGAGAGTGTTCTTTATAGAATATCATTGTGCCACTTTGTTCAGATAGATGTCTTTAGTAGTATTTGATTAATGTAATGCAATAAAAGAGATGCTCACCAAAGTGTCTGTACATGTCTTGTTGAGTATGCTTGATTCATTATATGTGGGTCCCCATTCTTCCCTCTCTCCTTAGTTCATTTTTTATCATTTCAATAATATATCTAAAATATGAAAAAGTTGGCACTTTCAAAGTATTTGACATATATAGCTATTAATTCATAACTCTAAAAATTGTATCTTTCAACCTGTCATTTTAGAGATCACAGAGTTTATTACTGTAAGTAACCTGTGTTAGAAATTAGATTTTGAACTTGGCAGAGAAGATAAATAAGCTCACGAACTCCAAAGATATAGAAAAATACCTAGACATAGTTCTAAGAGAGAATTGCATGAAAAGATCCCTCTTTAAGGACTGTAACCTCTGTCAACATTGCACCATGATTGATGCTGGTTACTAGTTCCAACCTATCTTGTTTTCTCTCTAGGTACCAAATACAGAGCAAACCTCTCATAAACTGAGCTATCCTAAGACAGTTCCGATACATTGATGCAGTGGGTTGTGGTATAAACCTCACACTTTGTACAGCCATGGTGAAGATACTTTTATGCAAAGTTATTCTGAGGGCAAAATAAAAGTTGGGGTGACTTCTGTCTACATTTTACCTACTGCTATTTTAGCTGCAGTCAGCTGTTTATGAAATAAACTAATTTAGATGAGGAAGCTAAGACAGGGGTAACATGGGCCAAACACGGGCCAGATTACCATTTGCTAAGGAACAGAACTGACCTTCAAACTCAGCATTCTGGCTCTGGGAACCTTTGACCTCCTCTAGGACTGCTAACCTTGGGTGGTTCCCCCACTCAGATTTATTTATTTATTTAGTGTACATTGGGCTTTTGCCTGTATGTATGTTTGTGTGAAGGTGTCAGATCCTCTGAAACTGGAGTTACAGGCAGGTATGAGCTGCCATGTGAGTCCTTTGGAATTGAACCTGGGTCCTTTGGAAGAGCAGCTAGTGGTCTTAAGCACTGAGCCATCTCTCCAGTCCCTCCTTGAAATGTTTCTGTCCTCACTTCTTTGGTCCCACTTAAGTCCCACTTAAGCACATGGGTCTGACAGTGTGGCCTCTTTGCATCCATGCTCCTCTCTTTGGTTCAGTTAAGAACATCATGGCCAATCATCTGGGGAGCAAGTCTGGGTCTGATGGAATGAGCTCTGGCTCATGAATGATTTGGGGAATTTGGCTGCCAAGCTAGAATCCAGTGTGAATAAACCTGTGGCCAGGGCTGAAGGTGAGGCCCGAGGACATGTTTGTGTTGGAGCCTCCCTGTGTTCTGCATGACTCACTCTGACTCAGGAGCACAGTCATGAGCCATCTGCACACACCCAAGAACAGGATCCTGCCATGAGTGACTCTTCTTCCACAGGCCTTATGGCGCCCACTCTCTAAAGCACAGAGCTGACGTTGTCCTTTTCACTGGGAGATCAGGAAGGAATATTAAAGAAGACATGGCCCGAAGTCTCAGCTTCCCTCTATCGGGGAAAGACTGTTAAAACTTCTGGGTTATGATGGACACCCGATGGTTCTTTCCTTTCTTCTGTCCTGCAGAGAAGGGGTGGGTTTTGGGGTTATCTAGGCCCCAGCCTGGCTCTCAATAATGCATTTACCAATTCTAAGACTGTGGGCAATTTGCTTATTATTCTTGGACTCATTATTCCTTGGAAAGCTATAAACTTATAGAATGAGATGGGAGCCTTTTTATGCATTTATGGGAAGTTAACACAGAAGTTTGAACACTATCTTCAATGGTCACTTAGCCAATTGCTCCAGTCTAAGAATGGCTGGTGCAAGAGCACTAATTAAGAATGATAATTTTATTAATTTTTCAATCTCTTTAGTGTCAAGTAGGAGGAAGAGAGGGCCTAGAATATTTACTAATAATTTTTTTTCAAACAAGACTTTTTAAATTATGTGTAAAATCTAGAAAACTATGCAGGATGTAAAAGAAGAGAAATGTCTAACTCTGTGGGATGGGAGCACACTCCTCGTTTCCTAGAGAGGAGAAATCATGGGAACATGGCCCTTCCTGCTCTGTACACAGAGCCATCCACTCCTGTCCTCTCCCAAGACCTTTCAAGTCATTGAGTTCTGTTCCTGCCAGGACCAGATGTTTTTCATTATAGACGCTGTCCTGCTAGCCAGGGCCAGAGGAGGTAGACTTCAGGAACAGACCATATTGCTCAGGAATGTGCATGTTGAGGACAGTGAAGAGAATGAAAGATAAGTCATAGTTCTGAGGGTTCTTCTATTCTTGGACAGTGAGAAAGGAAAGTTTGGTTGTAATCTTAGGGGACCCAGGCCTACCACTTCTACTCAGTACATTGGCAAGCTCTCCCCTTTGGGAAATGAGGGGCCCTAACCCCATCATCTCTCAAACTTCACTTCAGTTTGCATGCCATGGCCTTGGCTTTCTGAGTAAACAGTCAGTAAACCCCAGGTTGCAAAGCAGAACAGGGTCCTTGCTCATCACTGCAAATGTCCACGATGTCAAAACGCAGGACGGTAAAAAGTGAAGTTGAAAAATGAGGAAGGGGTGTGACAGGGTGTAATCTAAACTGTTTTGAAGGGTGTGCACTTTTTAGGTTGCTGAAGTTCAGAGTTGGACAATATGCCTTCTGTTAGCTTATTTTAGAATTAGCCAGGGTACATTTGGTTTGATACATAAAGCATGTACAGCTTTCTTGGCTCAAGTTATCATATTTTCCTGATAGAGAACAACCTTGGATGGGTGTTTTCCTATGGGGGGGGGTCCAGGAGAGAATATTTCACTTACCGAAGGGCCAAGAGTCTACAAAGGAGGATGAAGAGAAGGACCAGTGGCTTTAAAGACTTATGATTATATTCATAATGATCATATTATATTTATTATTGAAACTTATATATGCTTCCAAAATATACAAAACACAGGGAAGTATACAATGAATCTCTAAGGTCTCATGATCATGAGCAACCTCTGCCTCATCATCCTTAGATTCAATCAATCTGGTCTGAACCTGATTCCTACGGGGTAAGCAACCTCACCCCAGTCTACCTGTGTGTACTTCCGAGTGCATCTCCAAGAGTAAGGACAAGTTATAGGGCAAATGAAACAGTGACATTCACAAACCTTCACAAAAGTCCCTTCATGTTGCATAGCAACAGGTCAAGGCTTAGCTTTCTTGACTTAGCACATATAGCTTAAGCAGTTTGCTTCAATGTCGGTTCTAATAAGGCCACAGATAACTTGATGACTGTGCCTCTTAAGTCTCTTTCAATCTGTGAATTTCCTTCTATAGTTCTTTCCTTAACAGATATTTGAAGAAGAAAATGGGTCAGTTCGTTCTCTGTAAATTTTCTGATTTTAAGGAATAATTTCTGTCCTATCTTTTGATATGTTCCTTAGTTGCTTCCTTTTCCTATAAATTGATACTAGAGGCATGGTTTGATTCAGGTTAAAAGAGTTTTATGTGATATGTAATAATGATTATATATAATAATAAATAATTTTTTATGCTTTATGAATACAAGATATATTTCTATCAGGAGGCAAACAATGCCCAATTGTCTCTTTCTGTGATATTAGTAGCTGCCTTTAATCATTGTCCAGATTCCTTAATTCATTAGCGTTTGTCATATATTAATTCTATTAATATAATCCCTTTTTAACCTAGTAGCTGAAATATTTCTATTATGAGAAACTTCTACTGTTTGATTACCCTGAGGGAATTTATGTTCATTACTATTTATATAAGAAATTCCAGAGAAATACTGGATTTAACCATTTGTTTACTAGCTTGCAGCTTGTTTTCTAATATTTCATAAAGGAAACTAATGAAAAGTGTATGTGTGTATTTTAGAACGATACCATTTTGAACTCCTAGGTTTGGAAATACAGGGAACATCACAGAGTCTTGTAGCCAGCACAGGGCCTGTAATGGGTCTGTACCAGATAAAGTCCTTGAGCCGAAAGGAGAAGTGGAAACAAGTCCTCATCCCCTAACCCAGAAGTTGTCTCCAACTGATAGCCACTTGCAAATGAGATCGGTTTTTTTCCAAGGGAGTCTCATGGGGCGGGGGG
>LOJH01000497.1:24894-57142 GCA_001685095.1 Ellobius talpinus | reverse complement strand
TTTGGAAGAGCAGGCAATGCTCTTAACCGCTGAGCCATCTCTCCAGCCCCTTCTCTGTCATTTCTAGGAGACATCTCACAGCAAACCTCCCATTTCTCTGATTTTTAAAGTGTTTCTGCCCCCTCTTCCTCAGTAATCCCTGAACCTGAGATTCAGGAGTATGTTGTACATGTATCGTTTGGGACTGGGCACCACACACAATCTTGTTCTCTGCATTTTGATCAGATGTGCTGTACTGGATAGTTTTATGTCAAGCTTACACAAGCTCAAGTCATCTGAGAGGAGGGACCTTCAATTAAGAAAATTCCTCCATAAGATGTAGGCAAGCCTGTAGAGTTTTTTCTTAGTGATTGATGGCGGGGGCTCAGCCCATTGTGCGTGGTTCCATTTCTGGGTTTGTGGTCCTGCATCAGAAGGCAGGCTGTAAACAGCACTCCTCCATGGCCTCTGCATTAGCTCCTGCCTCCAGGTTCCTTCCCATCTTGAGTTCCTGTCCTTACTCCCCCTAAAGATGAACAGTGATTTGGAAGTATAAGCCAAGTAAACCCTTTCTTCCCCAGTTTGCTTTTGGTCATGGTAGTTCATCTCAAAGGCAGTAACTCTAACTAGGACACATGGTTTTCTGTAATGGTCTCTGTTTCAAGAGATGTTTTCTTGATGAGAGGGGAGAACTACACTTACTTGTAGGTGTAAAGACAAATGTTTAGAGTGTAGTTAGGGATTATAATGGTTTTAGTCAAGTGGTGGTTATAAGTTCTCCTGAAAGATCCATGACTTCTCTAGCCCAGGGTAATTGACCAGGTTTCCAACGCAAAGCATGACTTCCCTTTTGTAACCAAGATGTGTGTGCTCCTGTTGCATCCTTAGGGTAATAGTGCCATGCTAGTCACTGATGTGGCTTGTGGGCATCATAGCTGGGCAGAACTGTTTGTTGCTTCCCGCCTTTGGAAGTGTTTGTGGCGCCTTCTGTACCATGAATACTACTCCTCAGGGAGGAGGCTTTCAGGTCAGGTCTAGCTCATGTTGCCCAGTCCCTGTGTCTGAAATGCATCTTAGCAGTTGGGACTCAGCCTTCACATCTGAAGGCAATCAAGGGCAGCAGCAATAGCCTGTAATATTCTGGGAGTCTCTTGGACAACCCTGACCAACAACTAAGAAGGGGGCTCCTACCTGGTGTTGGGAGTTTTTACTAGTAGTTTATGACTTTTAGGAGGGGCATTATTAGTTCCGTTGGGAAAATTTTATTTAAACTATATATGTAATGTATATGTATACATAGACTTATAAGTACTATAGGTATTTTTATATAGTTAATAATGATTCCTTGACCTTTCAGATATCCTTACTGTTATTTTACCCTCCCCCTCATCCGTATTTACTTCATCCTCCTTCCTTAATTAGAGCCCCCCGTTTTCTCATTTCCTCCTTCAAATCACGTAAACCCTGCTATTCTATTACTACCCTAGCCCCCTCCCCAGGCAATGGTCCCTTTTTACTTCTCTGGTTTCTGCAGTTATTCTAGGATATGTACTCATATTTGATGATTTGGGACTAGGAGTCTCAGATGAAAAAAATTCAGTGTTCATCATTCTGGGTCTGAATTGCCTCACCCAATATGATCTTTCATGGTTCTGTCCATTTACTTGCAGATTTTAGGGTTCTTTTTCTTGACAGCTGAATACTGTTCCACTGTCTATGTACATTTTCAATATCTGTTCATTGATTGAAGGACATGGGGGTTCTTTCCATTTCCTAGCTGTTATGAGTAGTGTGGCAGTGAACGTGGCTGAGCAAGTGTGTGTGAGCATGGCTGAGCAAGTGGCTGAGCGTGGCTGAGCAAGTGTGTGTGAACGTGGCTGAGCAAGTGTCTGTGAAGTAGGATGGCAAGTCCTTTGGGCATATTCAAGGAGTAGTATAGCTAGAACATGGCAGATTTATTTTTATTCTTTGAGGATTTCCACACTGATTTATAGAGTGACTGGGCCGGTTTGTAGTCTGACCAGCAGTAAGAGAGTGTTCCTTTCCCCCCACATCCCCTCCAGCATTTGTTGTTGGTCTTTGCAATTCTGACCAGGGTAAGAGGAAATCTCAGTTATTTTGATCTGCACTTCCCTAATTGCTAGGGATAGTGAACATTTTTTAAAGTTGTGTGTCTTCTTTTGAGAACTTTCTGTTCATGTCCCAAGCCATTTTTTTGAATAGGTCATTTGTTTTTCAGACTCCTATTTTCTTTTCTTAGTTCTTATATATTCTGGATATGAGCTTTGTTAGATGTATAGCTGGCAAAGATTCTCTCCCATTCTGTGGGCTTCCTTCTCACCCAGTTGATTGTGATTTTTAGCTAGGCAGAAGCTCTTTTATATTTTATGAAGTCAGACTCATGAGTTGTTGGCCTCGATTCATGGGCAGCTGGGTCCTGTTCACAAAGTCCTCTTACATCTGTTTCTTGTAGGGCACTGCCTGTGTTTCTTTGGAGTAGTTTTAGTGTTTTGGGTTTTACATTTAGGTTTTTGATCCATTTGGAGTTAAGTTTTGTTTTGTTTTTTTGTTTTGCAGGGTGATAGGTAGAGGCCTAATTTCATTATTCTAAATATGGACATTCCATTTTTTTTGAAAAATGATGTCTTTCTCCAGTGTATGCTTTTGGCATCTTTGTAGAATATTAGATGGATATAGTTGTGTGTGCTCATGTTTGGGACTTCAATTTTGCTGCACTGTTTTTGCCTGACATGGCACTTCTGAACATTCTATTGATACTCTTTTGGTCTGCAAGACACTGGGATACAGCTCTTGTCTCCTCTCTCTTCTCTCCTCCCTCCTATCCTTCCTACCCATTCTTTCCTCTTCCCCACTTTTGTCAGCCTTTTGTAGTTCTTTTTCCTGTACCCTTCCCTTACATGACTACCTTCTACAGAAATCCATCATTATCCTTGTCTTTTTCTGTCTGGATGCTGAAGACCAGTGAATCTCTACCAGCTCAGGCCTCTAATTTGAGTTCCTAGTGAATATATATATATATATATATGTTTATATATATATATATATATATGTGGTTGCCCTTGGAATCCAGCCTCCACCTGTCCAGAATGAATTCAACCTCTTCCTCTCTTGCAAACCTGCCTCCAAACCATGGCTCTGTGAGTGGTTACTACCTAGTGTGTCTTAACCACATACTTGGAGCCTTCACCACTTGTGGCTTCTGCATCCTGACTACTTGCAGCTTGTTTTTATTATTCCTCATGCCCTATTTTCAGGTTCTCCACATTTCCAAGCATTCTCACACCTGTGAAAATCCTTCCAATTAGCTTTCCCAAGGCTGAGTAGTGACCTTTCAAACATCTGACCTGATCACTTTATTTCCCTTGTTTGCGGTCTTCCTCCAGTGATGGATTATTTTTAACAAATGCAGTCATTAGCATACTGTGGTTATCTCAGAGTCTGCCCCTTTCTCCCTCTCCAGTTTGTATTCCCCTCCAGTCCTGTCAGTCACATGGCTCCCTGGAGTTCTCAGAACACTCCCATTCCCTTCTCTCCCACCTTCACATCTCTGCCTTTGCCTTCTCCCTGGCCCCACAGGCTAGAGTTTTCTTCCTGTTCTGGCCATCAGAAACCCATGCAGGCCTCCTCTTGTACCTTTCTGACTCCCTGTATTCCCAGGTAGACCATATCACTATATGTATTTCCCTGTATTCTTACATAGGAGACACTCAGCACTCGTTTGTGGCACAATCTAAAAAGCTTCAGATCTGAAAATCTTTTCCCATTTACAGGCTGATGAGCCATAATATCGTAACCTTCTCCTGTGTTTTTATAGGTGAAGATGCTGGAGGCAGATCTGGTTTCCAAGATGCTAAGGGCTGTCCTGCAGTCTCATAAGAACGGGATAGCATTACCCCGGCTCCAAGGAGAATACCGATCTTTGACTGGAGACTGGATCCCCTTCAAGCAGCTGGGTTACCCCACTCTAGAAGCCTACCTGAGAAGTGTGCCAGCGGTTGTCAGGATAGAGAATAGTAGATCTGGAGAGGTAAGATGGCATCTTGCCTGTCAGAATTCTCACGCAGAGTTGAAGTCATCTCCCTGGTGCTTCTGATCTCATATCTGTGGTAGAAGCGAAAGCCTTGAGTAGCTTAGATCCATAAGTGATGCACACCTAAGGTGCAGCCCACATCCTTATGTCTTATGTAATGTAATGCCTCAGAGTATTTATGGCATTTATATAGTTCCAGTGTCTAAACAGAGTGACTATACAGGAGGCCTGGAATAGCCTTATCTGCTCACTACAAACCTGTGCCACTGTTTGAATTTTTTCTTAAAGATTTACTGTTCGCTTGTACTATGTGTACTACGGCACTACACGCGTAGTGTGGTTTGCAAGCCCTGGAACTAGGCTGGAGATTTAAAAACATACACATAGAGACAGAGACACAGGGACACGGGTCATCCTTGAAACAAGAATGCCCACTTTTTTTTGCTCAGGGGAAGCTTATGTAGGGCTCTGGCCACGACCCAGCTCTCGGGATCTTTCAGCTGCAGATTCATCAGAACCCACTCCCCTGCCATCAGGGTCTCCTGCTCAGAGCAGCTGCAGGCTGCTCAGAGCAGAGGAAAACAAGTTGTTTACAAGAAATTCAGGGTCTGGTGGTCTGCAATCCCCAACAATATATTATGTATACAGTGTTCTGCCTCCATGTAGGCCTGTAATGCAGGACAGAAGAAGGCACCAGAATGCATTATAGATGATTTTGAGCCACCATGTGGTTGCTGGGAATTGAACTCATGACCTTTGAAAGAGCAGCCAGTGTTCTTAATCTCTGAGCCATCTCTCCAGCCCGTTTCAGTTTTTTATTACACATTTACTGTGTGTGTGTGTGGACACACACTCTTATACACAATAGTGCACATGTGGAAGTCAGAAGGCAGTTTGCAGAGTTTGTTCTCTCCCTCCACCCTGTGGGACTGGGGACTGAATTTAGGTCGTCAGACTTGGCAGCAAGTGCCTTTACTTATTGAGCCATGTCACCAGCCCTGTTGAAAGTGTTTTGCAAAGGTCACAAATGACTTGATCACCACATCTAATGTGCAGTTTTAATTCTCATCACTGGTCACAGTCATGCCAGTTCCTGCTGTCTGGGCCTGGCTTATTTCCTAGCTGATCACTCATGACAGGAGCCTCTCTGCCAAAAGCTGTGTTGTAGTTTTCTTCCTTCAGTAGCCAGCTCCTCCTTCACAGGAATATGATCACAGTATTCTTCCACTTTAAACCCTTCAGCTTCTCTTGGAGGGTATTAGATTGTCATGGGTGCAACAGGCAATGTTTGCTTCCTATGTGTGTCAATAGTCTCACTTACTCTGGTACCTGCCATTTTCAATATGATAGAGACAGACAGGATGAACCCCTGTACTCCCTGCCCCAAATGTGCAGGTTTCTAGGTGCCCTTTCCCTTATTTGAAAGTCTGGGATGTCTTCTACCAAGTTTATTATGTTTGGTTTTCTCTTTGTGTGGGCAGGGGGAGGAAAAAAAGAAAAGGGAGCCAGGATCAAGAGAGCAGTCATAGGGGAAACTCACCTGTAAGAACTTATATAAGGGAAAGACACAGTTCATTGCAGCTGATATCAGTAATAGAGTGTGTGCTTGCCTCACAGGTTAAAGCCTTCATTCAGCTCCTGCTTCTTATAGCACTCATCACAGAGTTCTCAGTTTCTCTTCTCTGTCTCTGAAAACAGAGTTTCTGAAAGTGAGATATTCACCTTTCTTCATAATCGATAATTCATAAATATGTGTTGAATGCTTGAGTGAGCAAATATCCAAATGAATGAATGAACTAATAGTGCTTCATACAGTTTCTGAAATGTTTTTCTTTAACTCTTTTCTCCCCTATTTTGGGTATTTTAAAATGTTTCCAGGTTCTGACTATTTAATACCTCCTTCTGAACATACCAAGGCAGGTAACGTTTTTTCTTTTGACTTATATTGTAATTTCAAGAATAGAAGCACTGACCAAAAGAGTATGAATGTGATTTGGTTGTGGCAAAAAGCCCCATTGTTCTTGACTTCAACTGAGAGTCTCATATGCACAAACAAATGCAACATTAAGAAAATCATATACTTTGGCCTCAGAAAGATAGCCTTACTGTGTGACTAGGAGCTTAGCTTTCTGGGCCCTCACTGTTCTTCCTTGTGTAAGTGGGGAAAAGATGGACCGTGTGTCTCTGACCTGGTGCATATAGAACACATGATACTTTTGCTTATTTGCCAACCTGATGATAACCTGATTTATTGTGGATGCTTAATACCTGTTTCAAGAATAAATGAAAATCTCAAGTTGTAGAAAGTCAGCATACTAGATCATGTGTGATTCCTTTTGTGTTAAATATAATTTTGGTCCTGCAGAATTGGGAGAGCTGCTGAGGATTGCATCCACCTGGCTTTGGGGTATGTTGGCCCACTGGCACCCAGCCTCCACAAACTGGCTCTCAGAATGTCTTGTTTTTGCTCTGCTGCTCACAGATAATCTGCTATGCTGTAGCCTGCACAGAGACTGCAAGGATCGCCCAGCTTGTGGCTTGTCAGAGGACCTCTAAAAGGAAAACAGGGCGGCAAATTAATTGTCAGATGAGAGTGAAGAAAACCATGCCATTCTTTCTGGAAGGTAGGACTTTTCATATAAAAGTTTGTCCCTGAGTAGATTGTCGTAAGGGCTTATGGAAATGCTACCTCTGTTCCTGATAACTATAAAGTGAATAATTTGCCAATATCCACATGTCAGAAGAAAAATCCAGCTGAGATTTCTGTTGAAATGAGGAAGTGCTGATAAATGTGGCTCCCAGAAACCAGCAGTCACAGTGCAGAATAATGCAGTAGATGGTAACCGTGGTGATGGCTAAGTGTAGTTTTACCCTTTTAGGTAAAATTCTTTGACAAGAATCCTCATCCAGAATGTTAGATGAATCAAGAGCCTGTGATACGATGTCTATACTCAGCAGATTGAGTCTTTGGTTTTAAGATATTTATTTTTCAGAGAAGTTTGAATTACATGGCCTAAAAACATGATAGCTGTATTTCCTAAACGCTTATCTCAAGGAGGTTATATAGTAAATTCTAAAATCAAATTCTCAAGCAATAGTTCAGCAGTGCTGTGAATTATTATATGACTGCATGGCAGAAGAAGCAGTTTAGACAAAACAGCCGTCCCTGTGAGTGAGTGAAAAGGGTGGGCTTCCTCAGGAAGGAGACTTAGGCTGCAGGGACAGTGTGCTCTGAGAAGGCGGGAGGGACAATGCCAGCTTCTTGCCCACTGGTGGCTGCTTGGTAGCACTTGGTGGTGAGCAGAGGGAAGCACTAGCTAGTGAGGTAGGCAGGACCCTCATCCACAAAATGCTCCCCAGTCTCATATCCTTGTCGCCAACCTACCAGGTCCCCTCTTTGTGTTCTTCCAAATTGTTCAGACAAGTGTGACCCATAGAACTAGCTGGCCAGGGGAGCAGCGCAATGAAACTACAGTTTGAAGAGCCAACTGATTCCGTTGTGTCTGCTTAATTTTTAGGGAAACCAAAGGCAACCCTCAGGCAACCGGGCTTTGCCTCAGAGTATTCTATCAGCAAGAAACCTAATCCATCACTGTTAAGAGACAAAGGAAGCACCATGGGAGTTAAGGTTGATGTGGACATGCCACCTTACCCAGACCTTCCAGTAAAGAGGCATTTGAGCATGTCTGCCAACAGCAGGTACCTGGGCTTTATCTGACTTAAAGGAGAAGCTTGGCAAACTAGGACAACAACCGTTAGAAAAGTATGTTCATATTGAGAAGGGCTGTCTTTTGTAGTGTGCATTCATACCCTTCATTATCAGTAGGTCCTCTTCCTACCCAGTGACATCACCTGGGCTCCCTGTCCTGTCCCTTCCAGCTGTTCTGACCTCCACTTGTCCTGTCATCTGTACACATTCTAGGTTTTTCTGAAGTGCTGTTACATATTTTTTATATTTTTGTTTTTGTTACAAAATTGTTTTTACAATTAGTAAGATTTAGGGAAAATCTCATCTGGCTATATACTCCCCTTTGCTCCAGTAATTGCCCACAGTTAGGCAGTAGTGTTTAATCATGGTGCAGGGGCACCTGGCATGTTTGTACCATGGAATTGGACTGGTAATGAGACACTTCTAGGCTTAGCTTGGAGTAGCCATACCTGAGGTAGCTAACTGTAAACTCACTATTTTATGCTTTATGATTTCCTCACTTTGCCGGTAAAAAAACATCCAGGTAGCTGATAGGAAGGTTTCTTTCTATTTCTAAATGTCAGGGTTTTATGAAGTCACCCAGAGGTCAGCAAACTACAATCCATGGGCTACAGTCCAAAAGCCCCCTGCCTGCTTTTGTAAATACAGTTTTATAGGAGCATTGCCATATGTATCCTGTTCCTGTAATGCCTGTGTTGTTTTGTACTGCAGTGGCAGAACTGAGTGGTTGTGCAGAGCCTGAAGACTGTCCTTTTGGTCTCCTGACAGGAAACACACACTGAACCCTGATAGAGATGAATCAGTATCCCATCTTCCTTCCAAGTTGAAAAATTGTGCCTTTTTTGCAAATTTGTGATATCATAGCAACTTAAATCAGTGTCTATTTGGGGGTAAAGGTCAGTTTTTCCTCAGAAGCTTTCCCTCCAGATACTAGAGTATTTAGGAAAAATCAATAAAAAATAATAGTTTGGCAAAAAGGTCTGCTTTGGAGTTTTCTGGTAAGCCTTTGCTTGAATCATTGCAGGGGCATGGACTCTGGCAGTTGTGTGTGCTGAAGCCTTTATTAGTAACTGACAGTCTGCTTCTTTTAGAATTAAAGTGCCATTAGGAAATGTGCTTTATTTGAAACACTTTAGTCTTTAAAACTCTTCTGTGCTGCTCAAAATTGTGATTGCCTCTCCTAGTGAGAGAAATGTAGCCACTGATTCTTTTGATCATGGTTCATTCAGTCATTCTTACAACACTCACTCTCTTGCTAGTACTAAGTGTTACTCAAGAACTGGGACGCAGCTGAGACACCAGTGACGGAAAATACAAGGCCATGTATACATGTGTGGATACGTGTGGGTGGGTGTGTGCCTGTGTGAATGTATGTAGCTATGTATGCATGTATGCATGCGTGCTTGTGGCTCTGTGGGTGGGCAGGTGTGGTTTATTCCTCATATTTGAAAACATCTTCCTATGTAAGTCCAGTGGTTGATAGTAAGTTGTTTTGGAAAGGATATGAGGTAGGCAGGTGCCTGTGTTTCTTTTGTCGGTGTAGTTATCTGAGCAGCCTTTTTGCTACTTTGAAACACTACTTTCATTATAGCCAAGCCAGAGGGGAAATGTAATGTTCCTAAGGTCTGTGCTCTTCCACCCATCTGTGTGCCTGTTGTTAAATGGCATGGTGTGGCAGCACACCCCAATCTGGTGCTGCCTGTCTTTCATTTTGGGGGCTATAATCCAAAGTATTCTTTATGTCAAGTGTTTACTCTCTGTGTGCTTTCATTTATTTATCCTTTAAAGATGATTAGTTGAAACTCTGACTTCCAGGTTCTGAAAGAGTCTTTTCAAAACCTTCCTTAAGTTTAGCTTTTAACATGCTTTTCTCTGAGTAAATATGAAATATACTAGATTTATTTTCATATTTTGGAATACTATATTAAGTTATTTTGCTGGTCAGTGCCATGGAGACTTTAAATGAAAAGTTGAGTTTAAAGCTTGTCATTCTTTCACACCTTAGGTTTAGTCTGAAGTCATCCCTGCCAGCACCTTTGCAGACACCCCTCCCAAGGACCTGCGCTAAGGAAGTGAATGGTATGTTTCCAGATGGGTCACGAGTCTCGGGCCCCAAGAGAAACATGTAATGATGGCTTTTGGCATGTGCACTCACCTCCTGCATGAAATTTGTCTACCTCTCTCCATTTCTAACTTTAATCTCATGGATTAAAGTGATCTTTAGAAAAAAAATAATGCCTCAGTGATATTGTCAGCATGACTTGAGGCCTTTATCACACCAGTCCCATTCTGCTCCGTGTCCATGTGACCTTTGCAGACTTATGTATGCTTTCTTCACCCTCTCCATAATTAGAGGGTAAACCCTCAAGACTTGACATTTAGCAGCCTCACTTTAAGGAAACTACATGCTCTATTTCATGGTCATAAATGTGGGGTTTAAACTCATAAGATAGATACTCTACTAGTAAAGTTGGCACTATAACCTGTGAGGTGTGGGGCCTGGAAAAATGGCTCAGAAGTTAAGAGTACTGACCACTCTTCAGAAGACCTGAGTTTGGTTCCCAGCACCAACATGGTTGACTTACAACCATCTGTACTTCCAGTCCCGGAGTTTCTGATACCCTCTTCTGACTTCTACAGGCACCACACACATGTGGTAGTGCACAGACAAACATGCAATCAAAACAACCATACACATATATAGAAACAAAGAATAAAATTATTTTTTAACTGTGAGGTGACAGCTAAGTATGAGTAATTTTTGGTTATAAAATCTAAAAGGGCCATTAAGAAAACAATAGGATAGTTAATAAAGTCAAGGAAAGTGATGGTTAGAAGTACATCACCCATAGCCTTGTCTTGTGCAAGCAGTGTCTAAGTCCACTGAGTATTCTTACCAGGGGCAGGTTTACAGAGTGCTGACCATGTGCTCAGTATGAGTGTGACTAGACAATTTGCTGCTTGGCATGTGCCTATTGCTGAGTTCAAATTACTTTTCTAAGTAATGTTCTTCTAGTATTGCTTATGAAAATGAATAATATGATTTTTGTAGATAAGAATTGTTTTGCATATGCATTTTCTAAACCATGACTACTTGATAAAGTTGTATACCTCTTTTAAGAGTTTCAAATAGAATAAGTTATTTCCTTAATAGGAAATGTATATGGTATTCTGGACCCTTCTGCTCTCTGTGCCAGTGTAAGACTACCAGAGACACATCATCATGTCTTCTAGTGAGAAGAGAGCAGTCATTAGCCTCAAGGAAAACTCCCTTTGGTACCTGGCATCCTTAGAGACCTGTATCCCCAGACTAGACTATATATTATCTCCATTAATTAGTTAAAAAACAAATTAAAAATTATGCTTAGCAGAAGAGGTATCTGCTTAAATTGTAAATAAATTCTTCATGTAGGTGTTAGATTTTTAATACTTTGATATATATTCTAGTAGAATTCTAAATAGGTTTGATATTACTTCATAGTTAAAATACTAGAATGGTCACAGAAACACCCAGGTTTCTCTCACTTAGTATGTAAACTCAGGCACTCTGAGTTTTAAATCAAAAGTAAATGAGTATGAAAGAAGCTAGCTAAAACTTTGAGAGATAAATATTGGGGAAGTAAAAGCCAGTCCGTGTTGGTGATGTCTGGGTACCAGACCTGTTGTTGATGTTCATAAACTAACTGGGGTTGTTTCATAGTTTTGGGGATTTTGTGGATTGCTAAATTGTTTTCCTTGTAAAAGAGAAAGTTCATTATAATTGGAAAACCTGGACAACCTTTTATCTTTTATAAAATGTCCTTCACTCTTCCTACGAAGGTGTTTTTGTGCTTGTGGAAAAAAATGAAAACTTATAACTTTCAGTTGAGCACTGCACATACATTTATATTATCTAAAATATTGCCTTCCTTAGCTGCAGTTAGGAAGCATTAGTTAAATAGTAAAACATGGTTTTTACCCAGCAAGATTGCCCTAATGTTTAAAGTAATGAAGGGGTAAGTTCCCTTGTTGGAGGTGTCTTGGCCCTGCTGATAAACTCAGGGGTGACAGGGTGAGGTGGTCCTCAGTGCTGCTCAGCTAACCCCGCAGTCTTCTAAAACCCACGGTTCCATATGCCCATAGCATAGCAAAGTCAGAGACACAAATGCTAGGGGATGGGAATAATCTATTAATGCTATCATTCTTTTAATTTAAAGATAATTTAAATCAGACTGTTGAGAAACCAAATGTCACGCCTCCTGCCTCTTACACTAATAAGATGGATGAGGTTCAAAACCGCATAAAGGAAATATTAGACAAGCATAACAATGGCATTTGGATATCTAAGCTTCCACATTTTTACAAAGAGTTTTATAAAGAAGACCTTAACCAAGGAGTTTTACAGCAGTTTGAACACTGGCCTCACATTTGCACGGTACGTGTTTCCTCCTTCTTCCCTTCTTATGCCCCTCCCTGCCCAGCTTGCAGGTCCCAAGTCCCTAGTCATGGGAGCAGAGTGCTTCATGTGTGCTGTTGCACTAATCTGTCTCTAAGATTAACACACGTGGCTTCCTAATCCTACAAGAAAAATGTCAAGGTTGGAAGTGCTTTACCTATTTTGTCTTAATTTTAAGATGCATTTAATAGCTGATAATATATACTGTGTACTACTTTGTGTTGATTGACTGTTTTGCTCTTTTAGCACTTATTGCTAACAATTTGTATTAGTCTAAGCATGTTCTTGAGCAGCTTTCAAGACTTTGAGCTAGAACAAATTTATGTTATTTGTGCTAATTGTTTTTACATAGAACTTTGTTTGGAACTGCTAATATACTCAATTTGAGACCCATCCTCTCATGGTAGAAACTTTAGATTGAAAGCTCTCTGTAGCCACCTCTGCTCTGAGTTTGTGATTATAATAAGATGGTGAATCAGGACAGGTTGTTAGACTTAGTCTAGCCAGAGAGAGAGACAGCTAGATTCTTACACCCAAGTACTTTCCAGATGTTTCTTCATTATGAATATAGAGTCTATTCAAAATGCAGCTGTCCTAAATGACAGCATTAACACCTGCTGGGTGCTTCTGTGTTGGTAGAATCAATTTCTTGAGGAGTATGTTTGTTTTGAAAGAGGGCTTTCTTTATCATACATTTGGGCCCCAAAACTATTGGGGAAAGTACAGATCGCCTTATCTTTTAAGCACCTAGGCTAAGAAAAGTGTATGTTTTGTCACTGTTTCCCCCATGGGCGATTGTTCCCTCTGAGTCTAGTGTCTAGTTCCAGGCAGAACTCACCGTTCCATACAGCCATCCTGCTTGCTCTCTCTCCAGTCACAACACTGCTTGTGCTAATCTCTGTCCTAGGTTCCAGAAGCACGGAGATGAAGGCTGGTGGGGTAAATAGCTATGGAAAAATGTGGTTAGGGCAGTGTGGCAGATGTTAGCATTCTACATGTGAAATAGAGAAACAAGCCATGTCAGACTGGAGACACTGCCCCATTTCCTGGTAAGTGCAGGAATGACAGACGCTCAGGGGAATGTTGCCTGTGTGTCTAAAACATAGAGCTTGTTCCTAAGATGGAAATTTTCTGTTCCCCTTCATCTGGGGAAGATTCTCCCTGAATGTGGCATGCTGGTATTGATGTCCCCTCAGCCACCTTACTCCTGAGGGAGCTGTTAGCAGTTTGTCAGCCTATCTCAGATGCATTCAGTCATTTACTTTTAAAGAATCCAGTGATAATCACATACTTTATAGTAAATTTAAAATGACTGTAGAGCCTTTTATGGTCACAATACATAGATAACTTGCTGCTAGATTTGGATAAAGAATTCTTCAGAGCTTATATTTAAAGAATATACAATGTATTGCCTTATTGGTTGCTTTATATTTATACTTCATGATAATTACTAGCATTTGTGTAGCTTAGTTTATTACTTTTGGAGAAATTTTCATCTTTGCTGCTCTGCCTGTCCACAGAGACCCAGAGGATTCTGTCTGACGAAAGTATCTGTCCTGTTGATATTAGGCTGTTACCTAAAAGGAATGGTTTCCTATTAGATTTTAGGTACTGAAGCAACCAACTTTTTGTTATGTTTTCAGCACTTGACCCACCTGTACCTCATGGTCATCTTGTCCCCAGTCAGGAGTGTTCAGCAGAACTAACTACAGAATTCATTCCCTACCAGTGTCTCTCTTGGCTTTGAGTAGGACTTTCTAGATTGAGTAGTACTGCCCGTGTGCATGCTGATGGCAGACAGTGTGTCTCGGATACCACAGACTCCCAGTCATTTGGGTGTCTGTTGATACTTTTCATACCTATTTTTTAACTTCTAAGTATTTTTAAGTGTTTCAATTATTCCTTGGTCATTTCTCCCTGGCTTTAAACAGTTGCACCATGCTTATAATCCCTTTTGTGCCTTTATTCTCTCCTCCATGAAGAGCAGAAACACTGATAGCATACTGTGTTACCACAACCAACATCAGACTCAAAGGCAACGCTGAAAGTCTGGGATTAGAAATGGGCCCTTGCTCAAATGTGGCTCAACATGACTGAAGAAAAATCTAAGTGCATTATAGATCTTTGTCTTTTAAGTTCTCCAACTGTATAAAACACTGTGAAAAAGATTAAAAATCTAAGTTATAAAAATACAAATATCCTTGCCACCATACCTGGCCCATATTTTTTTTTAAAATTTTACTTAATTTTAAAACTTTGCTTAAGCTTTGAACTGGGCTATGCATTATATACTTTCAACAACACAACATCAATGTTCACTAAGTCATATGTACCTAACTATTGCTAAAATACTTAGGCATCTCATCTCGTCTGCCCATACTTTAAGCATGTGTTATCCTTCTCCCAATAAACTCCAACTCAGCATTTTAAAAAATAGAGAACTATCCTGTAGTCATACCACCCAAAGACACATGCTTGTGTGTGTTTCCATATGCCAATCAGCAGGGCAGCTTCAGCTTCAGCTTCAGGGACCAAATAGCAGCTGTGAGGTTTTACATTGATGGAGCTTCAGATCAGGCATGTGCAGGACCATGTCATGGGATGCTAGATGACACTGAGTTTTTATTTGTAGACAGGATATTATCACTTTGTAGCTCAGGCTAGTCTTGAGCTCACAGCAGTGCTCCTGCTTCAGCTCCTTGAATGCTAGGATTATTGCTAAGACTTAGATGCTGGGTTGTGTGACATTTAACCTTTTGGGTCATTCAGGTAGCAGAAGGTGTGCTCAGCAGGAGAGACTATAAAGTCATAGTGATGACAAACTTTGTGGTTTTCGACAGCTGTGGGAGAACTGGAAATGATGGAGAAGCTGTCTTAGCTATGGGGAGCCCCATCCACGCCTAGGAGAAGGGCTGTAACGTCTTCTGGCTGCTCTAGACAGGATTCTCTGTTAGACCCGACTGGCAGTTGCAAAACACTGGTCTGTTAGCCACTGACCTAGATGCTGAGGATAAAACAGAAAACAAGACAAACATAGTCTTTGCCCTCATGGAACTTGCTGCCCAGTGAGGAAGCTCATCATTGGACAGATAATGCTAGGCCTGTACCAGTTATGATTGCCATCCAGGAAGGAAATAAAAAGGGCTCCGTGTGGGGTGGCAGGGGATCGAAACCTACCCGAGACCTGGATGGAGTGAACAGCCTCTTCATCTCTGTGTCCACTGGCATGTCCATCTCCAGTGTCCTGCCCAAAGCAGTGTGGAGAGCTGAGAGGCTAGGCTTTTGAGCTGAATCAGATGTACCCAGTTGAGAAGAGTTTCTACTCATGGCCTCAAGACCTGCTGGACAACAGCTTTGGAACCCCCAGAGAATTAATCCATATTTGGTGGCACAGCAGGCCTTAGTCACAGAAGGTGACTGGTAACATAATATTACTGAATGTAAGCTGTCATGAGTGGTTGGAAATGCCTAATGGCACTAATTATCAACAGCTTCCACAAAGACGATTTGCTTTTCCATGCATTTCTGTTGGATACCATTGTCTAACCCATGCAGTCACTGACTGTTAGTTAGCGCTGCAGGACTTCTGACCGGGAAGCAGTCCTGCAATCTGCACAGCATCTGAAAAAGCAGAGGCAGCAGCTGTTTCCTCACTTAATCTGTGCTCTTCTGTGCAGGAATCTATGTTGATGGAATTGTAGAGCTAATTGCTGGATATAACAAAATTCCTGTCAGCTCATGCAAAATGGGCTGCCTTTAAAAAAGTCTGTTCATGAACAGAAGTGGACCCCTGGGGAAGTGGAGCATGAGCAGTGTGAGTACCATTACTGCTCACCCTCACAGTAGCAGTCACACACAGACTGCCAGCAGAGCGATGGCGAAGGGAAATGGAGAGCTTGGCAGTGTCCACCGCAGTACTGTAGAGATGGAGTGTGATTTCCAGAGTTTCAGCACCAAAAGGAAGTCCTGGTGAACACAGTGGTACAACTAATAAGTCTCAGCAGACCTTTGACTAGATGGAAGCTGACTGGCACATGGCACAGTGGATAGAGAAGCTGAGAAATGGTGTGCCATCTGTCTAAGCTACCCCCAGGCTGGAAGATACAGAAGAGCTTAGATCACAACTGAGTTGGAATATGATTGAAAGCCTCGATTCAAAACTGCTACTCCATGGCAACAGAACTGTGCCCGTACAGACGGGTCGAAAAGTGTCTTGATCTGATTGGGTACTACATTCTTACAGAATCTTAGAGCAAATTCTAATTCCATAGAGACAGTAAACTTAATCTCTGAGGCCTCTGATGCACATCTAGGGGTGTCACTTCTCAGCTGTGTAACTTCTGGCCTACATATCACCCTCTAAAGCCCTAATCTGTTCTGTGAGATAACTAAGCTACATGTCATAGGATTGTTATGAGAATTAGATGAGATAAAATACATAAAGCAGCTGCCAGCAGAGCATCAGAAACCTCAGCCCAGCCTGACAGCAGACACAGCCATTGCTGAAGCAGGGGGATGACCAGCAAGTCCTACAGAGGAAGTTACCTCAATGCAAGCTGGAGATGCTAATAAGTGGAAAAGGTTCCAGATGAAGAAGCAGGGATGAGCCTTGGTGCCACCTTGAAAAGGATCCCTTCACTTCCCCCTGCCACAGGTAATGAGAGCAAGAGGAAAGCCAAGTGTACAGTGAGAGCCACAGCCCCTAGTCAGAAGCATCCCAGAAAGTTCTATAGATATAGCTGGAAGACTCCACTATCATCCAAATGTGTGAACAGGTGGGTTCAGTTTGGATCTAGATGCCATGAAGTTTATACTTGTTGAAACAGTGCTGGTGTGTGTCTAAGAGAGCATCAGTTAAAAAGTATCAGACAGACAGGTGAGAGTTGGCAGGGAAGAGGGTCTGCCTCTACAGCCATCTTCAGGGTGGGAGAGAAAGGTTCTCTGCAGATGGCTTGTGGACGGCAGAGATCTCAGCAACAGAGAACTTCTTATGTTACCTTTAAGTTTCTGTGGGATGTACCGCAAATTGTGCTTCTTAAACAGAACCCACTGGTCCAGGTCATTCAGCACCATGGCTGTGTTTGTGTGGGGGCACTTCTGCAGAGGTGTGTGCGGTGTGTGGCTCCACTGGGTTAGCTGGGTTAGCCGGGTTCTGTCTTTCCTTGAACCTAGTGCCTCCCTTGCCTCAGAGCATCACGTGCTTCTGATCGTACCAATCAGTCTGTTGTCACTGTGGCTCAGTGATGTCACCGGTTCTTTCCTCCTCATTCTCAGCTCTGACTGCCAGTCAGCTTCACCATTAGCACAGAGAGGCTGCCTTTTAAGGAATCGATTGAGCAGTCTTCTGTGAAGTGAGCATAAGGTGCAGGTTTGTGAACAGTGACAGAAATGGTCATTGTCGAGGAAAGGCTCTTGGGGGGGGTCTTTCCTTCACTACCAATATCAAGAATTTTCAATTTTTAAACTGGTTTCTTTTTGTTAATGTTGGTTCGTTTTGAGTCCATGACCTTTTCTAAATGTTTGCTAAACAATGCTAAAATGGAGCACTAGAAAGTAGATCTCTAGGTAAATAAAAGCATTTATTGTACCATTTTGAGTTTTAGCGGAATGATAGCCATGCAAAATGAAATTTGGAACATTATATAAAGCTTCAACATAAAACTGCTACTCTGTGGCAACACAGCTCCACCCATATAGATGGTGTGGGAAGTCTCAGTTTCTTTGGATGTTACTGGATTCTTCTAGAACCCTAAAGAAAATTCTGTTTCCATAGAAACAGTTAACCTCAGAGGCCTCTGCTGTGCTCTTGGCAGGTGAGCCTTCAGAGACTAGGTTCCCAGGTAAAACTCGTACAAAAGGAGATCCCTCCTGGTTAAGGAGAAAATGGTCACGGTGAGGAGGGATCATCATCTGTATGAAAACACAGCTGTCAAGGAAGTTGATGTTTTTTCTTTGGACCTATACCCACCAATCCTGATTTGTCTCCTGGAAGCTTACAGAAACCTGGCGAGGTGTGATTCCAAATTAAGTAGAAATGAGGCTGAATAGAATGAACTTGTTAGCATAGCAGACGTAAGGCATATTTACATAGAATCTTTTGGTGTCACCACAGAAGGTGGCTTGTCTCTGTGGTACAAAGTATTAATGTCTTACATCACTGCTGTCTCCTGTAAGGAGGTTGAGGGCACATCTTATGTGGGAGGTGCAGGCCCCATGACTAGACTGATGGAGAGTGGACATCCGGAGTCCAAATCACAAAACAGAAAGGTGACAGAAGCACAGTTAAGATGCTGAGTCTTTGCCCATGGTGGGAGTGGGGCTGGGGAGCTTTTGATCCCTTCCCAGGAATGTGCCTGAATCAGGTGAGTCAGAGGAACCAGAAGTTGTAAAAGCCCTCTCCTGGGAAATCTAGTAGAAGTGGCTTCCTGGATGTCACATGCAGGAAATTATAAAAAGCCATGTATCAGCATTTGGAGCTGAGGCAGGAGCCCATGTGTAAATTCTAAGCCCTGTGACATGGGCCAGGGTACAGAAAAGAGCAGACATCACAATCCAGTATAACCATGGTTCCTTAGCTGTGGGGAGACTTGGAGGCTACGGGGAGAGAGTTAGGTTTCCTTTGTAAGTACATTACCAGAGAATTAGAGACGCCATGCTTGGTGGGAGACAGCAGAGGAGAGAATACCAGAAAAAGCAAGCTTCCATCTATAGGAAATTTTGAAACAAATGAACTAAAAAAAATTATATTAATTTTTAAGTCTAAATGATGTTTTCCATGTATATTTCCCTTTCAACTGAGAAACCCTTTGCCAGTGGGTTTTAACCTGTAGGTCTCAACCCCTCTGGAGGGAGTCAAATGACCCATGTACAGAGGTCACCTAAGAACCACCTGAAAACACAGATACTTACATTACAATTTATAACAGCAGCAGCATTACAGTTATGAAGTAGCAATGAAATAATTTTATGGTTGGGGTCACCACAACATGAGGAACTGTTGCAGCTTTAGGAAGGTTGAGAACCATTGCCTTAAAGCCATTTTCCAAAGGTTGGCTAATGAAATATTTGGTTCTAACATGTTTCCCATGTCCCTAAACTTAGCAGGAAATACATTTATTTGCCTGAAATGTTGAATGCTGTCTGAATTAACTGTAACTAGATTGCGTGTTCCTAAGTTAGGTATGTGTTTAATCTTAGTCAGCAGGCCAGACTGTTGGAGAAGCAATAAGTTCAGGCCTTCAGCCTCCCTACTGAAATAAGGAAACAGTTTATAGCCACAGCTCCCAGAACACACCCAGGCTTGTGTGAAATAAGGAAAAATCCACTACAACCTCACTGGAACTTACAATCCAAGGAAGTCAGGAAGAGAGGAGTGTTTACCATAGACAAAAGCGTAAACTGCAGGGGGAGCTGTCCTCTAAGCCATTTCCTGACTGTTGCTTGGACTTTGGGTAAATTCTTGCTATTCACTTTTTATGCAGACTGGCAAAGTTTGACCTAGATGCTGCAGACAGACTTATACACACACTGCTTCTCCTTGACTTTTAAGATTATCCTGGAATTAGCTAAATATAATAAAGTACACCTCCAGTCTCAACACTTGAGAAGTAGAGATAGGGTCAAGGAGTTCAAGGTCATCAGATGGACAACAAGTTTGAGGCCAGCCTGGGCTACATGAAACCCTGTCTGAAAAGCACAATAATTCTTGAATAGAGACTAGAAAAAAAAAGGGTTGTGCATTTGCCTTACTTCTACTAAGTAGCTTAGTTGTCCATAACTTCTGTCAAAAACAGTGCTTTCTGCTCGGGAGAGTCACAGAGACTGCACGGACATTTGCTGGAGTTAATGTAGGTCGTCATCACTTCTCTCAGGCCTAACACATAGGAAGAAATGGAGGCTTAGCACTGGAATGGGTGGGGGTGGGGACCAACAACATCAGCCTTGAAGTTCCCTATATTTTCAGGTAACTTCTCTGGAAATAAAAGCATCATAAAGCTGAAAAATGTGTCCTTTAGGGGTTAAATGGGGACACATGTAGTTGTGGACTGAGGCTCATGGCCTCTTTGCTGAACTAGCTAGCCCATCATGCACTTGAGAAGGGGTTGAGAGGAGGTTGGTAGGTGAAGGCAGGACAGCAGCCTCGTCTGGCTTTGGATATGGGAGACTGCCATGTCTCAGTGTGAAATTACATAACCGGAATCTCTCACATGACAGTCACTTGCAGCATTGTGTTCTCCTTTTTCCATTTGTCCGGAAAGTATATTTTCCAACCTTCCCCTGGATGCTCAGCATAAATTCAGAGACCTTATCCAGCATGCTAAAGCACAACACAGATTGGCATGATGGTGCCTGTAATTCTTGCTTCTTCAAAGGTTGAGGCAAGATGATGACAAATTCAAGCCCAGCTAAGGCTACAGAGCAAGACCCTGTCTCAAAATAGAGAAGGGCTGGTAATGTTGCATAATGCTAGAATGCTTGCTCTAACTCATTCCCTAGCACTGGAAAGAAGATTTAAAAAAAAAATAACAGATTTAAGAAGTTTATGTGCCATGGAGCAAAGGACTACCGCAAATATTTAATGTCACTGCAACTTTACAACAGGTACATAAATTGTGGCAGGTGACTGCACAGGAAAGGCCTGCAGCTGGTACATGCACAGTACATCACTTCTTAGCGATCTCTTGGGCTTTTCAAAGGTCTGGGATTTTTCTTCCTTGAAACTTAAGCACACGTTGACAGAAGAATAAGGAAAAAAACCCAAGGTTTTACCTGTATTCCCTGCTTCTTAAGCATCATGAAGAATATGTAATCGGACAAAAAGGGATCTTGGATTTTTTGCTTGTTTTGTTTATTGAGACACCATCTCCTGTCGTCCAGGCTGGTGTCATAAACTTATTATGTAGCTAAAGATAACTTTGAACTCTTGATCTTCCTGCCTCCACCTCCAAAATGCTAAGATTAAAAACGTATGCCCCAATGCCCAACTCCAAAAGGAATCTTTTAATGTCATTCTGATGTCTTTTGATTTATTAAAGGTCTTTTCTGGCTGTGTCTTTGTACATAAGTGAGGTAAATGAAGTCATGTTCTTCATTAGTAAACTGGCCAGTTGGCAGAGTATTCTGGTTGTACCTGGCATGGTGATACATGCCTATAATCCCAACTCTTAAGAAATGGAAGATCAGAAGGCCAGGCATGTGTGGTGGCCCATGCCTTTAATCCTTGCACTAGGGAGGCAAGAGATCTCTGAGTTTGAGGCCAGCCTGGTCTACATAGTTCCAGGACAACTGGAGCTATGTAGAGAGACCCTGTCTCAAAAGAGAAGGGGTGTAGGATGGAAGGAGGGAGGAAAGGAGGAAAAACTAGGAGTTCAAAGCCAGTTTGTGCTATCTAATGAGTTTAAGTCCAGCCTAGGCTGCAGGAAACTCTGCCTAAAAGCAAAATGCAAGAAGCAAACAACAGCAATAAAACAGGAAGCAATCTGATGTCTTGGGTGGTTTCCTGTAAATGTAACCACCCTAGCAGATTTTTCTAAGGATTTAAATTGTAGTTGAGGAATAGCCAATTGGGACTGAAAGCAGGGATCATTCCAGAAGGCAGTGAATTTGAAGTCAGGGTAAAGGTGAGGAATCTGGTTTTGTGAGGGGCTAACTAGTAGCTGTCTAGGCTTTGGAAGCTCAGAAATGTTGCAGAGCTGCATGACTGTCACTGGGCCTGTCATGACTTTGCCATTGCAGTGCAGAGCAGCCTTAGGTTGCATAAGCCAGGGAGGCTTCATGAACACTGAATCCCGTGTGACATTCACCCTGGAAACGACTCTCTGATCTGTCAGCCTTTAAACTCTAAAAGGCCGTCTTAGCTTATGAGTTGGGAACTTCGCTGGGCAGGAGGCTGGTAGTTGCCAATCCTGGTCTGTCAGGAGAAGGTCTTCGAATTGGAGGACAGCAGCGTCATCAGTTCCTCAGGGTGTGTCTCTCAGGCAAGTGAAGTCAGAGGCTGGATGACCTGTGATGAGCTTTTCCCCACTACATTAGGATGGCAGTGCCTTCAGTTACCCTGCTCTTGTGGTGCTTGCTCCCGCTGCCTTATCCTGGGGCATCTTCTCCAAAGAATCCCACAGGGAAGGCCGAGGAAGGAAGGAGAAGAAGGGAGCATCCCTCTGCACTTCAACAGTCCTTGTGTTCCTTCCATGGTGCAGTCCTGACAGCCTCATCCCACCCTGGGTCCAGTGTCTTTTGCAGGCTTGACTCTGGTAAACACTGTCAGAGCAGAAACCTCATCATTCCCTGGGGCAGTTTAAGTCTTCACTGTCTTCAGAGTGAAATGAATGCCTTTTCTTGCTCTGTTGTTTCTAACCTGTGGCTCTTGTCATCTGTCAGGTGATACATTAAAAAGAGTAACAGTCAGGCTCTTTTGCATCTTGAATTGAAAATGGTGCTTTTCTCAAATATAAAATATATTACTGTGCTTTCAGGTTTCTCTTAGCTGCTGAAATATCTCTCATTTGCTTTCTTTAAATTTTCAGGTAGAAAAACCTTGTGGTGGTGGTCAAGATTTACTTCTTTATCCTGCCAAGAGAGAGCAGCCCTTGAGAAGTGAACAGGACCCTGAGAAGGAGCTCCCGTCCCCACTGCCTGCTCCCAAGCAGGAGATGCCATGGAAAGGGAGCCCAACAGTGATGCCAGATGTCAAGCAGAAAGTGGCAGAGCTGCTGGTGAAATACTCAAGTGGCCTTTGGGCAAGCGCACTCCCCAAAGCATATGAGGACACATACAAACTCAAGTTCCCTGAAGATGCCTTAAAGAATCTTGCCTCACTCTCTGATGTGTGCACCATAAACTACATTTCTGGGAATGCCCAGAAGGCAATTCTCTATGCGAAACTCCCATTGCCCACTGACAAGAGCTTAAAGGATGAAGGGCAGGCACAAGGAGATTTTGACATCAAGGCGATGATTGAAAAAGAGTTTTTGCAGATAGAAAAAAACGTGGCTGAAAGTGCTGATGACTTTGTGGAGGACATAACTGTGCCGCCTCTGGTGATCCCTACCGAGGCCTCCCCTTCTGTGTTGGTGGTTGAGTTAAGCAACACAAACGATGTGGTTATCAGGCAAGTTGGCATTTCTAGTTGTTAAGACGTGGTGCAGTGTTGTTGCTTGACCATCCTTTGTGTGGATACTGTTGAGTAAAGGAAGAATACCTCCCTTAGGGGTTGTAGTGAAATGCAGAAATACGCTAATATTTGTTAAATGCCCACAACATTCTTAGGAGAAAGGATGAGTAATAGTTTTTAAAGATTGGAATGATAATATGAACCTGGAAAAATTATGTCATAAGCATCATGACAACTGTATCAAAAACATTACATTTCTATCCAACCTGCAAACAGCAAGCCCTCTTCAAACCAGCAGTCCTGAAAAGTCAGGGTACCTAACTTCACCATACATCTCAGAGGAGCTGCTGGGCCTAGAGGTGCCTGCTGACTTGAGCCTTTAGATATCACTGTGTGGGACAAGTAACCTTCACTTAACTGGTTAATGAGAGCTAGAATTTTTTTATTATTTATATTTTGGTTTTTCGAGACAGGATTTCTCTGTAGCTTTGGAGCTCTTGTAGACCAAGACCAAACTAGCCTCAAACTCACAGATCTGCCTGCTCTGCCTCTTGAGTGCTGGGATTAAAGGTGTGCGCTGCCACCGCCCAGCTGATAGCTAGAATTGAAAACATCATCTTGCTTCTGAATGCTTGTCTTAGACTTGTAGGAAAACTATGAAGCATCCAGAGTCTGTAGGAAGATTGTAATTTGCTGCTTCTTGAAGTGGGAACCTGTGTCAGTGTTGAGCTGGGGCTGGGTAGAGGGGAGAACACTGAAGCAAAACAGAATCCAGTCCCCTTCACCCCAAATGTCCCTCTGGTTTGGGCTTCCCAGGACCCATAACTGAGCTAGAAAAGCCCAGAGAAAGCCCACATCAGAGTCCTTCCAGAAGGAAGAGCTGGACAACATTAAAGCTCCAGGGCTTGAGCAGGCTGAGGCTAAAGAGGCGATGATACCTGGCTCCACTGCCGGGAAGGATCTTTAGGACTGTGGTTTCTATGGACTATTGGGTGCAGGTGAAGCTTCATGCTGGTGGTATGCTGAGGTTGGTCTGTACTCCAGGCTCTGTTCCCTCCCTCAGGTAGTTTGGAGATGGTGTGTAAGCCTGTACTTGCTCTTGCCTGCTCTCACCCAGCTGTAGTACCATCCCTTGTCCTCACCCATGAGTGGAGCCAGCCTTCTCTACCGGCTGTTCTGAGAGCAGAGGCAGCTGTAGCTCCAGCTCCAGAACCCTGCCAGGACTTTGCACTGGGCAGACTCCCATCACCTCAGTTCAGGCCCTCAAGTAGGCACTCTTACCAGGTCCCAGGCTCCCAAGAGACGAGATCACAGTGGAAGACCACATTCAGCCTCTCCTTAACGCTCACTGCACTCAGTAAGTGTGAGTGATGGCGTTTGACAAAGGATCTAAGCAGTCCAGGGACGAAGACTACATGTAGAGTTTCATCTTAAAATAGCCAGTGTCTCCAAAGATGCAGTCTTTGCATTTTGAGTAAAACTTTTCTAGCATTCCCACTTCTCTCTAGAACAGGGAATGAGCCATCTTCTGTCCTGCTGCTAGTTACTAAGACCACAAGGAACAGGTTCTTAGGGTTTCCTCAAATCACCTGAGGCCCTGGGTAAAAACTGGAGCAATACAAGAAGCAGGGTTCTTGTGCCTCCCCCTCTCCTGGGCTGGGTAACTTGGGTGCTCTTCCCGCTGGCAGATTTCATCATGTAGCTGAGATATTCTCACTTTATAAGCCAGACTTGGTTTTCCAGATCTAGAATCCTGAAATGTGGCCCTTAAGAAAGGCAAGAAAACAGCCTTGTCTGCTCACGGCAGACAAGAAAGGAATGTGTTTTAAAAACACTGGATCAAAGGACTGCATGTCAACATTAGAACTGTTTTAAAAGGGCTGGGGTATGTTTGAAAATAGTACTGCTCAGGCTATACATTTCAGAGGCATCCAGCCAGAACGCGTCATCTCTGAGATACACAACATTTTGTTTTAATTAACTCAGATTTTTTTAAATAAGTTTTTTTGGGGGGAGGGGCATTGTGTTGCTGTTTGTCTTGCAGGGAGCCCAGAGGTGGAACCCAGGGCTTGGCACAAGCTAGGGAATTGCTCTGCCACATAGAATCCCCAGATCTAATTTTGTTCTTTTTTTGGTAGTTTCCCTGCTTTTCAAAGCTTTAGAATTCTGAGATGCAGCCTTAGCCAGGGTAAAACTATTTGCCAGATTCTTTTTGTAGTAGCCCATAGAGATCTCAGCAGCCTCAATCAAACTCTGGAGGGCTCATCTGGCCTCCATGGTGTCTCCCTGGGGCCTCCAATGCCTACATTTCACCTGGCCATTCTCAGGACTGTCAAACATTGCCACGTTAGGCTGTGATCTCCATAGCCTGTCCTCCTGCACTTGGAGTAATGTTCCCTACTGGTGTGAGCAGCTGACACTGGAAGTGAGGATGGTTGCAGGGGAGCCAGGCTCCACTCTGGATCACTCACCCAGAGATCACTCTCTTGTTTACTCATCAATCCAGGTATGTAGGCAAAGACTACTCGGCTGCTCAGGAACTGATGGAGGATGAGATGAAGGAGTATTACAGTAAGAACCCCAAAGTCACACCAATCCAGACCGTGCATGTGGGGCAGCTGCTGGCAGTCAACGCAGAGGAGGATGCCTGGTTACGTGCGCAGATCATCTCCACGGATGAGAACAAGATAAAGGCAAGCTCAGTTTTGTCTAGCATGAGGTAGATACGTTACCGGTTTTCAGATATGATTGCTGCTTTTCATTGTCCTTTTCATATCCTTTGTGATTTTCAGTAGAAATTCGAAGAGTGTCTGTAGCAGCTGTCCGCATCAGCTTTTATGTCAGTGGTAGTCATGATCCCTCAGTTTCCTAAAGTCACAGAGCAAATAAAGTCCTCTGATAGGGGGCAGGCCTCAGATCTAATCAGAAGGACATTTCCCCACCCCAACTCCGAGGAGCTCTGTGAGCAGCTTCAAGCAGGTTTATCCTGGGGAAGCAGCCACTCCTCCTCCTCTCAGTGTCTTAGCCTGAACTGGTCTGCTCCCAGGGTTATCCGGCAGCTAGGAGGAATGTGCAGGCACTGCTGTTATTCAGGTGGCACTGAGATCTGTGGCCACTTGATGGTGCCAGAGAGCCAGAAATGAAAGCACTGGGTGCTCGCTGCTGGCTGTCCTGTCTCAAGCTGAAATGCTTGTTCTGCAATCCTAGAGCAAAGAACACAGGGTGTGTGAGTCTATGGGCCCATCCAGGAACAAGTTTTTTGTGAATTGTGGTTGTCCTATAAATATATGTTAGCAGCTGGGCCTGGTGTTGCAGGTCTATAATCCAGCCACTTGGGAGGCAGAGGCAGGAGGAGCAGCCTGAGTGGCAACTTTGTAAGAGCCTGTCTCAGTTACAGGATGTAACTCAGTGCTAAAACACTTGCCTAGGAAACAACAGTGGGCCTCAAGTTCAGTCTCCCGTGTCCACAGAACAAACAAAAATCCACCACTTCTGCCACCACAACTAAACTACAGTGTGGTAAATCCAGCTGCAGACAGACCCTGTGGAGACTCTGGAGGGCTCCTGCTGCAGTCTGCTGCTAGGCTAACAATTATGGCCTGACTTTCTCTAGCATCCTCATCCACACTGAGTCCTATCATCAGAGTATCTGCCAAGGGTCCAGGAAGAACAAATCAAGTTGCAGTTGTAGATTGCTTTGAATGAGAATGAAAGCTGCCTGAGTCTTGAGGATTGCAAGAGGAAGAAGTTAAGGGTGGGAAAGGTGATCTTGTGCACTGAGTGACAAACAGCTGACCCTTTGGGCTCTGCCACAACCTGGATCTAGGCAGTGGAGTCCAGTATCATTGCCTGAGAGGGAGGCTTTGCTCAGCAGCCAGGCACACTCACCACACGGTCTGGAGTTAGAGGGCTCCTTGCTGCTTTTCTTCCTCACACTCTGCTCTGGAGGAATTTATCTTCATTTCCTGCTGGCGCATGTACCCCATTTTCTTCAGAAGACACAGGCACCTGCCTCTGTTGACTGCTATTTTCTAGCCAACTCCTGCCTGTCTTTTGTTGTTTGCTTTGTATTTATTCTTAATAACTGTCATGTGCTTTCATTAGGAAAGCATAATAAGTTTTCAACAGTCTCAGGTTCTTAGTTATTCTAAACCCATGATAGTAAAACTTAATTTCTAGTTACTAAGAAAAAAAAAGCTTTCATAGGTTGGAAGGCAGAGGCTAAATGAATGATTCGCAGGCAAGGCAGGGCTACAAAGCGAGACCTTATCTTAAAAACTAGAGTCTTTGTGGTCTTGAGGACTTTTCAGCAGAGTTGTGTGCGTGCAGTAAAGGTCATCTCTGTGCCACCGGTGTGTGTTGCAGTCATACTTCTGTGGCTGTAATGAAGTATCCGGACAAGAGACAACTCAGGAGAGTTTATTCATGATGCAGTCTTTCACTGCAAGAGAGTCAAGTCAGAAACAGAACAGTTAGTCCGTCTGCAGCAAGAGCAGGGAGAAATGAATGCATATATGCTTGGTGCTCAACGCAGGGTCCAAAACCAGGGCATGATGTTGCCCACTTTGAGCCCAGGTCTTCCTATATCAATTGAGGTAGTTTAGATAGTCCCCCACAGACATTCTATAGGCTATCCTGATGTAGACTCACCGAGACACTTCCAGGTTATGTAAAGGTGACACGCTAACCATCACAGTGAGAAGAATGTACAGTTCCAGGCTCTGTCTGAGAGCTGGGCCTTTGCTAAGGTGTGTGAAGACATAATCTAGCTCTGTGCACTGGAAGAAAACACTAAGTGTTCCTTTTTTTTTAAAAAAAAATCGAATTCTCTGTTGTCCAACAATGCATCATTGTTGCCCCCAACAGAAATATGTCATCTCCTAGGAGCACAATGGTCCAGAGCAGGCCGTCAAAGTGCTGCTTTGGGATTCTAGAATGTGGCCAGTATTACAGGGCTGATGGCTTCTCTGGAAATAGCTATTGCCCCTGAGAATGGGAAAGACTTGTGGTGGGAAGGACAAGATGACACAGCACTGGATGAAGATGGGGAGAAGCCAGGCAGTAGCATTGATGGCCGTGGGGAGGCCTCAGAGTCTGCTCTGCCTTGGCCTTGTTCTTCTGTTGACTAAGGGATAAGGTGGCAGACAAGTGCCTGGAACATGGGACCCTGAGGCCAGCCTGATGTCATCTTCTGGGGGTACATCAGGGAGCCTTTCCTTTGGCTTTGAGGAGACAGCTAAAGGTACCACTTGCTGATTTCGGAATAAATTTAATCCAGTTAAATGTATTACAGTTTTTAATAAGGATAAAGACTTTGGTCATAGACGTGACTGGCTTTGCTTTGTTCCTTAGGTGTGCTATGTTGACTATGGCTTTTGTGAAAATATTGAGAAGAGTAAAGCATACAGACTGAACCCACGCTTCTGCTCTCTGTCCTTCCAAGCTACGAAGTGCAAACTAGCAGGTAAGTGGGCTTCTTAGAAAACCCTTGTTACCAGTCCAGCCATTCAGCTTGGAAATTCTCACTACATAGCCCAGACTGGCCTTGAACTTAAACTCCTCCCACCTCATCTCCTCAGTGCCTGCGTTATAGATGTGACCTACAACTCCCAGCTCAAAACATGTTTTTCTTAAAAGGTTGAGTGAATGAACTCGTATGTAAGGTGTTTTGTATAACCTAACATGTAGTAATGATGCAGATGTGACAGTGGATTTTTTTCTATTATGTATTTATTGTGTAGAACGTATCACATTGTATTTTATTATAAAAAGTTCATCTAGACATTTGAAAGGGTTTATGCTTGTTTTGTTTTGTTTTGTCTTAGTTAAAGCCCATACAACCCTGTATCATGGGACTCACTCAGTCTCACTCCCCGTCAGCCCTCCCATAGAGGTGGACTGTGGAGATGCTCTCTGCTAGCAAACCGTTGTGCACCCAGGTGATCTTGATTGGGTTGTGTGCTGGTTCTTACACACTTCCTCTTTACAGAGCATAGGAATATGCACGTGTGGATGGCACTAGGAATAAGGCATGGAAGGCACAGTAAGATTAATGATATAATTAGGCCTTGTAGCAAGGAGGCTTGCACTTCTAAAAGGTATCATAACTCTTTTTTTCTAAATTCTCTCTCTCTTCTGAGTGAAGATGGAGGAGTGGATGGGGAGAGTAGATGCAAAAGGGGAGGGGACTGGAAGAGAGGAGTGAGGGGAACCTGGTTGGTATGTGAAATAAATGAAAAAAATGTTATTTAAATACAAAATAAATGAATAAATAATTCCAGAAACATAAAGAAGAACAAAGTAGGTGATTGACAGGTTCTTGTTAGTGTTAGTCTCTTGTTTTACATCCACATTTACATATGACTTGAAGGCTGCTCCTTCTGTGATAAAGCTCTTGGTCATCAGTCTCCTTATGTTAAGAGTGCCTGCTCTAATGTGTCTCTTCAAGAGGCACGCCCTTTATCTACAGATGTGTAAGGTAAAGAAGACTGGGAAATGAAGCTGCCATCAGAAAATCAACTAGTGGTCGAAATAGGCACTGAAGCTGTCTGTGCGTGATGCTTCTGTGACTAAGTAGAAATGAAATCAGTTGCTGTTTTCCAGGGTTGGAGATTCTGAATGATGATCCTGACCTTGTGAAGGTGGTCGAATCATTAACGTGTGGGAAGATCTTTGCCGTGGAGATACTCGACAAGTCAGACATCCCCCTGGTGGTTCTGTATGACACCTCAGGAGAAGACGATATCAATATCAATGCCACTTGCCTCAAGGCCATCTGCGACAAATCTCTAGAAGTTCATCTCCAGGTACCACTGTGGTGGTTCAGTGTAAAGTATGTGGGGGTAGGGTGGGAGTCCTCTACAAACAGACACCACAGCCTGCAGAGTGTGGATCCAGGAGAGCGGCAAGAGGAAGTCTGTTTCAGCACGACTCAGTAGCCGGTGTTGGTTCAAATGGTTCAAACCTTGAGAATCTGTTTATTTTAGGTACATTTAAACACATCACAATTTAGAAAAAAGTTTCCTGGTGACAGTTAACTCAATCCCATGTGCACAACAAAGCTTACCACATAACTGCATTGAAACCCTTGTAAAGAACAAGTAGTATCTTCCGTAAAGATAGGTTCTATAGATTAACTAAGAAGGCAGACTCAAAATAAACAATGCTCATGATGAGAGTCTGGGGGAAGATAGCTCTATAGATTGATGGAGAGAAATAGGCTCAAGGTAAGGGTCTGGGGGAGCCAGTGTGGCCCTGCCATATGGATAGCACAGAGGTTACCAGGCTATTAATCAGCCTTCTTCCATTTCCAGCCTTCTGGACAGAAAACAGGTTATACATCTCTTACTTTAAAGAGACAACCCTGCATGCTTAACATTCCTGGTTTCCCTAGTGGTTATCTGTGAGCACAGGCCCTACATGCCTCCTACAAAAGTAAGTCATCAGGGTCTGGGGACATTGTGGAGCAGGGAAGGTGCTTACCATACAAGCAGGAGGACCTGAATTCCATCATAGCCTGCACATAGTACAAAACAACAAAAACTCTGCTGCTGTGGCATGTATCTATATTCCCAGCTCTTGGAAACAAAGGCAGGGTGATGCTGGGATTCAGCGGGCAAGTCATCCATTCAGCGAGAGCCCTTGTCTCAAAAGATGAGATAGGTAATGTTGAGGAAAATACTTGGCATCAACCTCTGGTTTACATATTAATACATATATACAAGCACACATGTTTGCACACACACATGCACTTAAGAAAAAGGAAAAAAGAGTGAATGAGGGAGAAGAAAAGAAAATCATCAGAAAAGAAAAAGATTTTAGGCAAATAACTGATACCACATAACTCAAAAAACAAGGAGGGAGGAAGAAGAGGAAATGACAACACCTTACTAGGGAAAAAGCAAGCAAGGGGAGTAAATGGACAATGACAGGCCAGTCCTAGTAATTATTTCTTATGGATTAGATTTTTTTATTTTCCAGTTTCTGCAGTAGAAATAATTTTATATGGAATTTTCCTATAAAGATTAAAAAGCATGAGGAAGAAATCTATCCATGAAAATATTTATTGTTAGCCTGAACATTTTTTAAATCTGTAGGACATAAGTGCTCCAAATGAACAAACTAATAAGTTATAGAATATTCAACTGAAAGAATCGGGTGGGTACTAAAGAACATTTTAAAGATTTGATAAAAATATGTTTAGGCTTTTAACAAAATGGGACTATGAATTGTTTTTTATATGTTGTGATTTGACCACAAAAATGGCCAAGATTAAATCTTTATGTTGATCATAGCTTTTAAAAATGATTAAAATTCATGTACCCCATTGTAAGGACTAGTTTTATGTCAGTTTGGCATAAGCTAGTGCCTTTTGGGAAGAGGGACTCTCAATTGAGAAAATGCCCCCATCTCATTATCCTGCAAGGGTATTTTCTTGCTTGAGGATGTGACAGAGCCAAGCCGAGCTCACTGTGGGTAGCACCACCCCTTGGTAGGTGTTCCTGGGGTGTGTAAGAAACCTGCCTGAGTAAGCCATGAAGAACAAGGCTATACACAGCATTCCTTCATGGCTTCTGCTTCAGTTCCTGCCTTTAGTTCCTTCCCTGACTTCTCTCAATGATGAGCAATAATCTTGAAGGGGAAGTAACCTTTTCCTCCCCAAGTTGCTTTGGTCATAGAGTTTATCACATCAGCAGAAACCTAACAGATAAAGCAGGCTGGTAATGGAATGGATTTTTTGAGATTTAAAAACAGGAACAATCCGTGTCATCATTTGTGAGCTGGCGGCCCAAAGAAAAGTCCCCTGACAAAAACCCTTCTGTTCATCTTGTAAAAGTATGATTTTAGAATACTTTTTATTCTTGAGAGACAATAAGCCAGTTAATAACACATTCAGCCGGGCTGGAGAGTTGGCTCAGAGGTTAAGAGCTCTGACTGCTCTTCCAGAGGTCCTGAGTTCAATTC